>JAMKCH010082521.1:0-209089 GCA_023653785.1 Ophioderma brevispina | reverse complement strand
ATGGAAACAATCAATAATTAAAAATTGACTCTGAATCAAATACAACAAACAAAACCAAATGATAAAACAAATTGACAACCAAAAACATTGAATTAAAAGCTAATAATCCGTATGAAAGAAATGTGTTTTTGAGGCAACTTTTTGAAAACTTTTGACATTGGAGCCTGAACGACTTTTCAAGGGGTATTTGGTTCCATCCACGATTTGGGACCAATGACCGAAAAAGGCAGTATCGCCAACATAAACCATGGGTAAACTCAACCAAGCACAGCCTCCGATACTATACTTTTTTGAAGCCTGTGAACAAGAATCCTTGGTCTGTTGTATTGTTGCTGCGGACCTATCACTAATACCATACCGCCCATGTTTGAGCTGAACCTTTTCTTTCTTAGCAAAAACAACTGCTAAGGAGAGGAGTTGTGGAGAAGATCTCCGCCGAAAAGATCAAAACTGATACAACCTTAATGAACCACCTTGACCATCAAACAGCAGAAAGCATGTCTATAAAGCTTCGAGGGATCCACAGAACCTCCACAGCACCCCAAATACTACACCCAGCAAAGTTGCCCACCAACTGATTTCAATGGCCATGCAGCAAGAGCCCAAGAAGAATCAAACTAACCGTAAAGGTTTATTGGCGACCCTGCTTTCACTCGCCCTTGTCAACATGGACGAACTGTAACCGGTATTGATAAACTTCAACCTGGAAAAGCAGTAGTCCTTGACAACATTCACTATCAGCTCTGAAAACTTCGGTCGGCCCATAGCTAAATGCGTGGCTTCCTGAGCTCTAAATTGCTGCTCTGCCTGATTCCCACGTTCCCAAGATCTGGAGGAAAGCACATGTTTGTATGGCACCCTAAAGCCTGGAAAGAATCCCTCTAATCCCAAGAGCTTAACCATAATAGCAACTCTCAAGCCAATCTAGGTCTACAAGCTCTTTGATCGTCTCCTGCTCAACCGCATCGCAACTGTGATAGAAGAACAACCTCATACCAGAACAAGCATATTTCCGGCCAGACAAATCAAAAACATGACAAGTACTCAACCTAACTCACACACAATAGAATGGTTTCGAGAACCGGAGTCGTGTTTCGTTGATCTATCAGCAGCGTATACACTGTTTAATCACAGATGCTCCGTACATCCATAAATTCTGGAACTCAACAGGACATCCGCTGACTGAGCTCATCCAATGGATGCCTTGCAAAAGGACGTTCTTTGTTCAGCTAGGAGCGAAAAGGAGTCCGATGGGCGTAGGCCAAGAACGGACTACCCACAAGAGAGTGTGCTCACCCCCTCTACTGTTCAACATCTATATATATACAACGACCAACCAGGGGAGTGGCAGTGACCCTGTCGTTTTATCTAAGCGACTATCTTGGATTAGTCGCACAAGTGCGACTTTCACAGTTGTCGAAGAAAGAACTCTCCAAAGCTTTGAATTAACTCACTCCTTATTATGAGGCAAATCACCTACGTGCAGATCCACCCAAGACACAGATGTGTACTTTCCATCTATCGCACCGTGAAGCCAACCGTCAGCTTAATGTAACCCGGTCTGGTACACCCCTGGAGAACTGTGGATAATCCTGTCTACCTAGGAGTTCCTTGTACGGCACTCTCTCTTATAAGACCCACATCAAAAGACGACGAGTAAAAGTATGTTCACGGCATAACACTCACTGGCACAAGACGCAAACTACTGGCACAAGATGGGTGCTCGCCCACACATACCCTAAGTTCAACGGCACTTGTCCCGTGCTACCTCATGTTTCAGAGATATTCTTGCCCTGTATGGGAAAGATCAACCCATGCCAAGAAGCTTGATCCAGCGTTAACTGCCTCCTGCCGACTTTATCACTGGTGTCCTTCGCCCAAATCCAACCACAACTTAATCGAGTTAACCGAGGGCATTGCGTTACCCGCTCTGCGATTTTGCAAGTGGTCCTCTCCTTCGGAATTTTTATGTAGCAGATTTTCAGCTTGTAGTATTTTTTAAATTCCATATTATATTGAGGCTATAATATTTCCAATTTTGTATATTAAATAATGTTGATGGACAATACATGAGTGTTTTTATTGATAAAATGATTGAACTTAATAACATCCTAGCCGTAATTGCTCCACCTATATCGTCGTATTGTAGCGAGCATGCAGGAGCATATGCTGCCAAGTATCTAATGTGAAGCACCCTATGTCCGGACAGAGCCCAGTTGCTAAACCGCCTCAAATCCAGAGAGAGAGATTCTTAAGCAAAGTCCAGCCCCTTGAAACAGTCTCTAAGGCTTGCTATCAACCAATTAACATCTATTGGTGGGATGAACCTGGTAGCATCTTCAATCTGGACTGCCTCCTCATGGCTGAATGGTGATGGCTCTAGATTGAGACTCAGAACCGGGCCGATCTAATGTTTCTTCTGCTTCTTCTTTTGCAGAAATGGGGTCTACCTGGAAGCAGATTAAGACACTACCCTATGAGTTGAGAAACAGCACCACAGACAATGAACATCTTTTGGTCTGTCCCAATGCTGGAGCAACAATGCAAACAAGGACCTTTGTATGACTTAAAGGCATGCTGGAGAAATGGCATTACGGTGTCATGAATCTTCCTGCTTCTATTTATAGTAAAATAATGTTTGAGAAGGTTTAACGCTTACAGCAACAGTTTACTCCTTGGAATTTTCCGAACATGTACCACATGTCTTCATCAGAAGAAATTCTGAGATGTGTAGGATACGTGACCTGTTCCTTTTCTACTGTTGCTTTGATGACCTCAGTCAGAAAAGTCCATTGTGATAGGAAGGGACGGTAATTCCAATCCTTGTCACGGTTCAATGATGGTTTCTTCTTTTCTTCTTTTTTATGTAAATGTCCTCCCGCACCTGACTAGGGATAGCCTCGGTCTTCCCTGTCTCAAAACTTTGGGATTGTCCCAATCAATTGAATGTCCGGTGGTGGAACAATGTCTGCGACGCAGAAATAATTGTTCGGCTGGGGGCTAAAGATTTGTGTTCCTTCATTCTATCGCCAGTTGGCGGCCCGTGTGTCCTATATAAGTATCAGGACAGTTCATGCAATTGATCTCGTAAAACCCACACCAGATTTCTTGTCTGTCTGCCCGGGGTGGGATCTTGGAGACCAAGTTGTTTCCTTAAGTTGCTGTGGTTGCAGAATGAAGTTTGCATCCATAAGTTCTGTAAATACGCTGAAGTTTTTGAGACAATCCATCCACAAAAGGAAGTGTAGCAAACATTTTGTTCTTTACAACTGCCTGGTTATTACTTGGGTACTTAGGCAGGCGCGGATCCAGGGGGGGGCGGAGGGGTCGCGGCCTCTCCGGTATTCTGGCAAATTCTGCAAAATCGCGATGTTTTAAAGCTATTTTGGACCAGTTACAAGCCTTTCAGCCCCCCGGATTTTGACATTTTTCAAATCCTGGATCCGCCATTGCTTAGGCTTGGTCTTTTTTCCCTTTGGCTAGATCAAAAGCCCACTTACGATATCCACAACGTCCTAGGATCGTGTGAATAGCCAACTCCTTTTCTTTTTCTGTGGGTGCGTCCACCGCTATATCCCGCTCTGTGGACAAGAGTTCAATCACTCTAAGTTTTGGAGGCAACCGGAATGATGGAATCGAAGTTGTAAATATTGTTCTCTGTGTGTAGTTTTCTGTAGATGGAGATGTCCAATGAGCCATCCGGCTTACGCGAGATACAATTGTCAGAAAAGCAAGATGACCGTCCTCTTCCTGTTCACTGGTAAACTTTATATGGGCGTTTTTTGCGAATTGATGTGATCAAAGAATCGTTGACACTAGATTTGGGAATGATGACGAACGTATCGTCAACGTATCGAAGCCAGATTTTAACTTGACCCGTGATGTGCTACTGTCGCCTTTTCCAAATGTTTCGCATGTACAATTTTGTCGATAACCGTACTAACCGTGGCTACCCATAGCACAAACCCCACATTGTTGATAAAATGTCCCTCTGAAGACAAAATAGGTGGTCCGTAGACAAAACCCAGAAGTTCTAACACTTGGTCAACGGTTAAATCAGTTTTGTCTTTCATCTGTTGTGCCTTTTCAAGAGAGATCTTAGCCGCTTTCAGGGCACTATCCACGGGTATACTCGTAAAAAGTGCTGACACATTCATAAGATATTAGAATCTCATCACATCGTTGTTCACCTTGAGATCTTAACACTATTAACAAAAGTATTCAGTGTTCGAAATATATTTTTCACTTTTACAGATCACACAGCTCCACAGCTACCCAAAATTTCCTGCGAGATAACTGGGGCGCACTCATAATAACCGAGTTGTACTGGAGACAATAGGTTCGAGGGGGCTTCTAGCCCTATGTTCAACTTTTAGGTAAGCCATAAGAAGGTACAAAGAGAACCACATTAAGTTTGATAAAGTTTGGTGTAACTTTGGCCTCCAGTCAAATTTCCCTCAGTTTTAAAGTCTTTGGTAGTTTTGATGAGCTTAGTCTGATATGACTTGGTTGGTCTTTCTTAAGCTTAACAAAGTTTGTATCCCCTCAGCAAAGCACTGGCTGAACTTGATCGTAATTATCCGCGCCCAGAACAACATGGACAGGCACGACCTTTCAAGCCGGGCCAGATAGTGATGTTTTTTTTCCTTTTCGAAGTTCTGAAAGTGCGGTCCTCCGTTCCTCTTTTGAGATGTTACTTTGGAGGCTTAGCAGATTTCAATGCCCCAGTTACTCTAGCACGCAATTCAGCCACGGAATTTTTGTCGATCCGGTTGGATTTGTCGTACTTTAATCTTTTAATCCATACTCGGCTCGGCTCGCTGTGATAAGGTCAACAAAACGGGTATTTTCCTTTGGATTCCGGAGCAAATTTAGCAGCCCACGTTCGAATACCGACTTCCCCGGTCCGCTCAGCGATCGCGATGATAGGTTTATTACCCTTTGTCTTTGTTGAACAATTGTTGCTTCTTCTCATTTCTCATCCATTCTGGCGATAAAATTGGCTCATTTTGACGCCGCTTTCACAGTTGTTGGAACGTCCGATTTGACGTTGTTTTGTCACATGTGGTCATTCAACATTCACGCGACAGTCCTCCGTAACCTGACAAACCGATCAATTCCGGGTCCTCTAGTTTTCGCGCGTAGGTTTTATTTTAATCCTCCTTGTTTTGATGTTCAAAGTCCGATTTTCTTGTTCTTGTTGTTTTGGTCGTATCCTTCGTTCACGATCTTTCACTTTCAGCGTGGCGTAAAGATCTTTTAGCCTTATTCCTTTATAACAGGATTTCATTCAAACGAAGACTCTTGGAGTAATATGCAGTTTTGTACAGCAATAATTGAACCCTCAGTGATTTCGGAATCTCTCGCGACTTTCCTTGCCGTCCGCTCATAAGTTCTGCCATAATTTTGTCCAATCTCAATGAAAGTTCATACGTGCTGTTAATTAAACATTTTGATAGATCAACATGTTATTTACCAGCACGTATGAACTTTCATTCGAGTAAATAATTATTATAAGTCTCACAGTTTTCGCCAAATGTTCTCAAGGATTCATTTTTTTCTTGGGAACGGGCCCGTGTCTTATCTAGTAAGCTGAGCTATATACTTGCCAGCTAGTTTTCCCCATCTCTAAGATAGACATTACAATCAATCTTACATTACTCAATAAAAAGGGAGTTAAATTTGTGACATCATTGGAAACTTACACATTCAGATTTCTACTCACGCGTGTAAACACAACTTAGGCTACTCCATGTGTCCTCTTAGCTCTACTCGAAGGTTCCCCTTTATACATTATTGATGCAGTGCCTACACAACTAGTACTTGTGAAGTACACAGCCACTGGTAATAGCAGCTTGTTTACTTAGCAGTACCCCTCCTATAGTGTACTCTAAAGTTGCCTTGCCGCTAGGTGACTAACAGGTACCCATTTAAGCCACCAGTAGTGGAGTACCCCCTGCAGCTACCCCCCTCCACGGGAGTATACCTTCACAGGTACTCCCCTACCGGCTGCCTAGTAAACAGCACACTTTGGACCATAGAGGGGCGCCAAACATTCTATTGTTGTTACGACTTTATGATCATTTTCAAGCTTAGTACATCTATATTTGAGTTTAGCATCACCAAAACCCTATATTACATTTTGGTGTCAAAACTATTAATACAATATGTGACGAAAATGTTAAGTAATGGATAAAATTACTACAAATAATCACACGAGCTCAGCTCATTTGCAGGGAGTACCCATGCAGGTATCCACATGGGGTGACTAGTGGTTAGGCCAGGCTGCTGCGGTGGACCTAGGTGGATGATTTTACCACCCCCACTTTTTTGCGGCCGGCGTGTGGTAAGCCCCGTGCAGGTGGTTACTCCATGGCTACTTAACAGCTACTTCACAGGTACTTCCATTAAGAAATTTGGGCTGAAAATGATCATAAAGTCATAACAAAAAATAAATGAATGTTGGCGCCCTCTATGGTCAGTGCTGCCTACTAGCAGCCGGTAGGGGAGTAACCTGTGAGTACTCCAGTGAAGTAGCTGCAGAGGTCTCCACTACTGGTGGCTTTTACAATTGGTACCTGTCAGTCACCTATCAGGCAACTGCAGATTACATTATAGGATGGTACTGCTATTAAAATAGCTGCTATATACCCAGTGATTTGTGTACTTCACAAGTACTTAGTTGTAGACCTGCTTCAATCCTGCATCAGGGGGTACCCTTGAGTAGAGCTTAGAGTACAAAAAACAATGGAGAGCCTAAGCTCTGGGTTGCCACTGTGAGTAGGAATATTGCTGTGTAGTTGTGTTCTGTTGTGTGCATGAAGAAAGAAAGCTAAGAAAACGGATACAACGGGTACCTATTTTTGCTCAGGAGGCGCATCTTGAACCCACTTTGCAGCTAAAAATAGATATAAAAGAAACTGTGATTTCTTTTTATTAGATGGATTTAGCTACAATTTTAGATTAGAAATGTACTGGGGGTAGTAGCTAGGCCTCATTGCCCTTTCTGACAAGCATTAATCTGACAATAGCAAACTGCTTATTAAAACATTGACCAACACATCGCCCACATTAAAAAAGCATCACCGCAGCCCAACTCAACCGTTGTTTTACATACGTTAACAATACAGCGCCACCTTCAGATACTCCTCTAACTCGTAGGGCCAATCTGCTCATTTTGTAAAAAGAAGAAAGTAACTAATACTATAGTTCCTTGTAAGCTTTCACTCTCAGCTTCACTTCCTTGTAAGCTTCCTTCCTAGCCAAGATGCTGACATTACTGAGCCAACTTTATAGAGTAAACAAAAATGAGTATCCACCTTTTAAAAAAGAGCACAACGTGGACAATTTTACCCGTATTTCAGGAGAACTTTTACAATAGTTAAGAATTCTAATAACCTTTAAATCTCTTTCTTGCGTGGAGGTAGCAGCTAAATGTGTTTGAATTGGTGGAGCCAAGTCACTGTTGATTGGTTGGGTTTGATAAGTCCCTAATATCCCCGGTGGCACGAAATTAGTGGCACTCTTGGGATGTAATAGCAGTGTTGGAGCGCCAACATTGGCAGGCTGGAGGTGGTCGCAGCCCCATCTTTGCATATTGCTGTTTGTGTGCTTGCCAGGTGGGAGTTCTGTCCTAGGTGTGATGGTGAATTGGTCTTGGGATGTCTAGCCAGGCAGTGTTCCATGTCTATAATATGTTGAATGGGGAGCTGGAGATTTTAGCAGTGTGTCGACAGTAAGGTCGACGAGAGCGCATAGTCTCTATCTGCCGAGCCGGCGTGATTATTTGACAGTGTTATGCAGCAAAGCTTGGTTGTCTAATAGAGCCTTATTAACCAGTTTGTGTGTGTGATATTCTCTCCGAAGCACCGCAGGCGCAATGCCTGAAAGCATTGGTAGATACTCAGATGGAGTGGGACGAAGGCATTCAGTATGGTTCTCATGTCTCGTTGAGTACTGTGTCCACTTCTTTGTGTGAGAGCTATACAGCATGCTGGGGCGGCATTTCAGCAGCGCGGTAGACCAGAGCCAGGGCGGAGGTGCGTAGAGTGGATGGCTAGCACCTCATGAAGAATCCAGCAGGCGACACAGGAGGTTTATTCCTCAAGATACCTTTTGTTCACATACTGACTCGAGATGCTGCCGATAGTAAGCTGCCGATCAAGCTCCACTCCCAGATAGGTTGGTGAGATTTTATGGCAGAGGCGCCCATTGAGGTTGATTTGAAGCGAGCGATGAGGCTCTTTGGTGTTAAGATGAAGGCCGAGCGGTGGCTACTAAATTACCATACTTGCTGACCTTTGGGAAAGGCAATTTTGTGTCAACGTGTTAGCAAAATACGAAGATCATGGTAGAATTACCAACCAATCACTAAATTTTCCACAAGTTCTTCCAACCAGTTTCTTGTGGTTACAATCGATGACAAACTCACTTGACGGCACAATGTCCACCAACAAAGTAATCATTTTCCCAACATACTATCAAAACGCTATCAATACACTAGTCTTATTACCCCCACTTTAAGTAGATATTTATTTCATCATTTCAATCTTTTATTTCATATAATGTCCATTGAAAGAGACATAAAATCTAGACTAGAAAGTGGAGTAGAATTAACAATCTTCACATCCGCCGCAGGACACAGTATAAAAATGCTACAAAGTAGACAAGACCTGACAATACATTTCCCAGCTTTGAATACTTGAGAGATGGAATACAAATCTCCCAGGCAAGGATCGGTTAACAGGGAAGGGAACATAAAAATTAGCATTAAAATTAATGATCAACAGGAATAATTAAAAAAAAATATTTTCAGTTTGGATAAAACTTAGTTGACACACCAAAAAAAAAACTCCTCGTCAGACTTGGGAGTAGAACCTTGCACGTTTTTCTGAGTCCCTTCAAACTGTATTGCATTTGTTTTCAGAGACTTAACCCCTGGGGGGGCGACATAGATAAAAGGATTTGAATATTCCACTTATTATTTTCTGAAACAAGACTTCGGCTCAATTCAATACCAAAGAGTTGTGAGGTCTAGAGTATTTATTCCATTTTGTTGGTTGTGAGCTTCTGAATGTGTTGTTCAAATGGGATGGGGTAAGCTGCACAAATAATGGTGGGGGAAAAAAAAAACAATTTTTTTTTTGAGAGCAGAATTAATAAGGACAAGATTTGATATTTTGCTGTAGTGTGGTAAGGATATCGGAGGGATGTTGTCCCCAGCCAATTTTGTCTCACATGCAGCTCACATATAATATCCACAAAGGATCACTGCCCTCACGCAATTTGGTCAGAGTATTCGAAGACCGAGTTTGTGACGCCAAGTAATAGCGACTTGATCTAACATCATTTTACAATTATTTAAGACGTGTTAAAGAGTTTTATTTTTTACACACAAAAGTTGCATTTCACGTAACATCAATACGTGTATATCCCACATTATCGTAACGATAACTTATAATTCATTAATGGGCTTTCATGCCATCATCTTCTCAAATCTTATGCAACTCTGCTTCCGTATTCACTGAAGTGGACGTAGTCTTGCATGGTTGATGGAGGCGCTGTGTTGGTCCATTTTCATGCACTCAGCATTGCTAACATGGGCATGTTCATCATGATTCTATAGCGCTATGTAATTATTCATAGTTGATCATCTTCTTCTGTCACCAAGTATCCCCAGTCTACCAAAGATTTTATCGCAGTGTGAAAGCCTGTAGTTGCAATGGGAGATTGGTGGACTCGCCAGTGACGTTCTAGTTACCAGAATGCAGACCATGTGAGGCCTTCCGTCTAGCTAGATCGGAAGTGCTAGATACCAATCATTGAACCAAGGTATCTGGTGTAGCTTTACATTTTTTTAGTTATTCGCCATACACTGGAGTGTTGTCGTAGTACAGTTGATGTCGGTACTTTGTAAGACTTGTGGTATGATGCGTCTAGACTGACGAGGATGTGTTACAACTCCGGAGTAATCGCTTGGGTAGCCTTTGTTACCATGTAGTCGATATTGATTATGAATAAGAATGGAGCTAGAACATCTCCTTGATACTCCACGTCACTTGGAACGGTTCAGAAATGTTACCCTCTCTCACAACAGCGCTCTGCGAGTTGTCATACTGGCCTTGACTATTAACTTAGGTATTCCATACTGACGTAGAACATAGAACATGACCTTCCTGTTGATGGGGTCAAAGGCCTTTTAGAAATCAATAACTGAGATGTCGATTGGGAGCTGGTGATTTTGAAAACCTTCCTAGATTCTTCTTTGGTTATGATTTGCGGGGTGCTTCTCAGCTCAGTTACTTCTCAGTACTGGTTCTAGATAGTCTCTGATTCTCCATAGTAGAATCTTGTTGTACACTTTTGCGGCAACTGACAATAAAAGAACAATAAAGTATTAGAATTGTCATGATTTTGCACAACTTATTGCTGGTTAATTGGGCCAGTGAATATCATATTCGAAAAGCTCAACAGTGCTTAAACAGGGGGTGCCTATGAATCTTTAAACCGAGGGCTGGGAGCGTACGCTAGGAGATGAGTGAGTATAATGTGCCCCAAAATAGGCTGTTTTTTAACATCTTTGGTGAAAACCCATGCAGAAAGAGGATCTAGTCCCCAAGCTCTCCCGAGCACGCAAGCACAGTATTGCTATTAAACTCATTTCCGCAAAGAACGCCTTAAAGCGTATCGCTTCTTGAATTGAAATATTTTAAAGGCAGATTGTGTATCAAGGTTGTTGAATGGATAAAAAAATCTAAAAAATTGCAGCTCATGGAAATTGAATCCACATAAAGAGACACGGAGACATTTCCAGATTTTGTTTTGGGCATATTTAGAATGCCTACCAGTGTATTAATCACATCTGAAGTGAATGAGCCGAAACCTCCGTTTTAATTATGTACTAAAAGATCATTCGCAATTTTCTGTCGTACACGGGAGAAATACACGCATGCTTCTCTATAGAGTCCATTAAGACTGTATGCAATTTCAATGTTTTTTTTTAATTTCTATTCTACTTGTTTGTCCAATAAACCTCTGAAACGTTCTAAGGAATGCAATGTTGGAGAAATTCCTCAGGAAATCTCTTTGTGTCCCTTTACAAGCAAACTTTTGAATTGCCAGGTTAATGACGGCCGTAAGACAGAGTTCTGTGAATTGTTAAGAATCGATATATCGGGTGGTTTGGGCTTTGATCAATACCTGTATACTTTTTACTAAACAGGGTATCTCTTAGAAGTAGAGAAGTAGATTGTTAAAGTGTTATGACCCAAAGGTAGCGAATGTAAAAGCTTTAAAATGGAAATCAATTTCATTGCCAAATCAATGACACTCCTTTGCATATATGAAAGAATAATGTACATGTATATATTTGTTCATAACCTTAACAAATAAATAACAGATGTGTTAGCGCCAGATAATTATTACAATTATTACCAAGGTAATGATAGCCATGTGTTGGTAACCTAAATCAGTCAAAAGAGAGACATTTTGAGATTTTGTTTGTAAAACATGCCCATGAAGGAACCCTACACATGTTTGCTTTTTTAACTTCACATGTTTGTGTGAAATCACTTAAATCAGTGAACAAGGTGAAATATGTAACATTTCTGTGCCTGACATGTATGAAAGTGTATCCCCTAACTCTCATTTATGAGAGAGGACTACCACCTTGCCGCTCCTGGGGGTGCTTGGGTGCTTCGATGAACTGAAGAGCTATACCGTCGGGAGTCTTGAACCCCTGTTAGGGCCACCCAAGGCGGAGAGGTCAACAGGTAGAAGCCGGCATATAAGTGCAGTCCTCTGGTCCTCCAGGTTGTGGGTGCGAATGGGCCAGTTCCCCATTGCCGTAGAAAATGCATTTGCTACAGAAACCAGAAGAGCTCAAATTGATAAACAAAACCAGGCTTTGGAAGGGTGACTTGGAAGGATGATAACATCCTTTTCCTTGGTGACCTGAGAACAATGACGTCGGTGGGCCAGCAGGGGCGGCGCCACGTAAAAATCATAGGATGGCGAAAACATCATGGTGGCGACACATCACATATATAAGTCGATATTTTACAAAACCCTAATTTTACTTATTTATTGCTTAAACGCCTGTTTTTTCTTCCTGATTTGGAAACTCTCCTGGGAGGTGCTGCGTTGGGGCTTGCGGCAGCGCCGCCACCCCCTGGCGCCGCCCCTGGGTCAAAGCCAAAAGGAACTTCAATCGACCGAAGGAGTCGCTAGCCAAACATGTGCTTGAAAAACCGCACAAGTAGCAATGTGACGAATGATTAGCCGTTTGACATTCTTGACTGGCTTTGAAAAGTTGGAAGGCCAAACAAACCTGGAGAGGCACGTGGAAAAGGAAAGAAAAAGAGCATGGAGGATATGGAATGAAGCCGGGAAAACACAGGAAAATAAGCACGGAGGGCGTATTGTGCCACGGCAAGATGCAAGTGAGGTGATGTGAAAGTGTACCTATATCTATATATTAGATATACTATATATATATATATGGGTGGTTTCAATTCGATGAGGAGCATAATATCATATGGACCTTATTATAAGGAGTTCGTTTACCCCCCCCCCCCCCCCACTACGAAAAGGTTTAACACCTTTGGTAGTTAGTATGGACCCTCCTACATCGATGCTAGGTAGTAGTACTCTCAAATTGTGTATAGCACTTTTCAATAGGGGCCAATTTAAGTTTACACAGGGGTCAAATTTTTAAATGCCCTCAATCATGTTGAAATGTATGCCATAGTGTCCGTCGAGTGATAAGGTGATTCCAAAAATGATATTTTGTACCATCTATGACCATTGGTTTGGGAGTTATGGGTAAAAAGGCTAAAATGCTAAAAAATGTGTCCATTTCTATTTGTACAGAGATCAAATCATAAGTTGCTACCAATTTTGTTAAAAAATAGAAAGAAATTGTTCATCTACTTAATGTGTCAAAATAAGGGATATTTTTGTACTATCTGCAATGCATAGTTACCATGTTAGTCTCCAAATAGGTCCAAGGGCAACGTAATCCCCATTGGGTTTCGACCTTCTTTGACCCTTATCTCGTTAAGTAAACATTAACATCAAACTAGATACTTTTTAGAGTCCTCTTACCTCAGGCAACAATTTGCAGTATTTTAAAATATAATCATATTAACTTTTAATGTTGACCCCCTGTACAATTGAGATTGACCTTTTTTTAATACTCATTTTTGTCATTTTTTACAAACCCTATAACTCCAAAACCAATGTCCGTAGGTGGTACAAAACTATCCTTTTTGGAATCCTTATGATTAGATGAACAGTATGGCATAATTTCAACAGGTTGGGAGCATTTAAACAATTGACTCCCTATTGAAAAAGTGATACCACAAATTTGAGAGTACTAACAATCTAGCATTGATGTAGAGGTTCCATACTAACTACCAAAGTGTCAACCTTTTCTGTAGGGGGGGGGGGGCGTAAACGAACTCCTTAATAAGGTCCCTATGATATTCTGCTCCTCCTCTATTAGCTTAAATAGCTGTGTATTTGGCCATTTGTACACCAATGTGCATGTATGGTATGTGCGATAAAGTTGAATAAGACATTTTACGAGAGTTGCTGACACGCTTTATTACCATTGTCGTATTGTGAATGTTGTCAGGTTTTTATAACTGTGTATTGGATTATCTGACAGTGGGTCTTTGGTAGTGTTTGTTTTTCTTCCTCTCCCCACCCACTCCCGAATTCGCTTTGTGGTAAAGGAAATACAGACTTTTGACTATACTGTACATGACTAACAATATATTAATGTAAGTCTTTTGGTCTTCTCTAGCATTTCCAATTTGATTCATTACACGCACGGTCAAATCCGCGCGAAGGTAAAATTATAGAAAATTTGGCAGGAGTAGCTTGAAAGTGAGGGTACGATTGGAGACTTCACATAAGGATATTTTTTTATTTCAAATTAAAAATGAAAAATAGAGAAAAACAATAGCAATGTTGAAGAATATGAACTTCCATTCATTTGCATGTTGCTGTAAGTGTCCGTCCGTACAAACCTCCAATACTGACTAAAATACATGTATATGCAGTTTATCCTTATAGGTTGTTGTGGTCTTATCACTTGCAGGATACCTATACTTGTTGCAAAAATGAAAAAAAAAAACCAAAAAACAAATCTGATTGTTGATGATATCTTTTGATATAGCAAATCACTGAGTCCGGGGCGTGGGGACTTACATATGAAATAGATACGCGTGTATGACTGGCGCTGTCAAACCAAGGGGCATTTGGTATCAGAGGACGGAATAAATAGGGTTCTTTGGGTGGGAGAAAGCTTAATTGCCTGAAATTATTTGGGTGGTGTATGTGTGTGTGTGGGGGTGGGGGGGGGGAGGACTCGCTATTATGAAATAGATACGTGCAGGTGTAAGACTGGCGCTGTCAAACCAAGGGGCATTTGGTATCAGAGGACGGAATAAATAGGGTTCTTTGGGTGAGAGATAGCCCAATAGAAATTATTTGGGTGGCAACTTTCCTAAATTTAAAAAACGGGGTCTTTGGGTAAATATTTTGCCAAATTTTTAAAACGTAGATAGAGATCTTTTCGTGGAAATTTTCAAAATGTTATTTAAAAAGCGGTCTAATGACAGTGGTAAACTTTTTTTTAAATGGATTTTCGGGTTACAACGATGCTAAAAGTGGGATCTTAACAGCCTTACATGTACGCGTCGCCTCTGAATCGGAGTGATCCCCGGCTTGATAATATACCTTTCACTCGTGGGTCGCATCGGAGTGATTGTATTATAATTTGCAAGATGGTGTATGTATGATATTTATGAAACCTTGAAGCTGACAATTTGATTAAATCACTAAGCTAGCAACTGATTCACAAAAAGGCATATAATTAAGGGGCATTTCGTGATCCACAACCTCGTCCTCCGACTTACCTCAAAGAACTTGAGATTTTTATATAATCTGAACCGTTATTCCCTAACCTTAGGTACAAATTCGGTTGTATCTGTAAGAAATTCAGTTTTGTATTTTGTGTGCGGAAACGGACAGAAATTACAGCACAGTGGCCTATGGAACCGTGGGAAATACGCAAATGGTCATAACACAAAACCGCAAGATCGGAATCAACTCAAATTTTGTGAATAAGCTTTTCTCAAGGATATTTAGTGAACAATGAATGAAACAGAAGGTGCTGGAATCACAAAATGCACCTTTAAACTCAAAGAAGAGATGATCTTACAGGTCTCAAAACACTTAGGTCTGTAGCGAGCCATACGGCCTCCACTGAGATTTGAAAAATAGCGTCACCTGTTGATAATTTGATCCAAAATAACCTTCTAGTTGTTTTTTTTTAAGATCAAATGACGATAAATTTGCTTCTTCTTTTTAGTTGCAATTTTGAGATAAATTGAATAAGTTGAGAATAGTGTGAGATATGAACGCATAAAAATAGAAATCTTGAGATCGATATGTTTCTACAAAGTTTAAACTAATAAAGACTGCCGAACAGGAACATTGTTTAAAGAGTTAAGTGCTAATATTGCTCATGGCGTTCTCTTTTCTCATGTTCTTGCTCAAAATGATTGTTATAGTGTCCGCGTGCGTGGTTCCATTAAGTTTGAAAACAATTTTGAGTAAAACTATATATTTCCCAGTGCAACGTTACCGAATTGTAAAGCAATGATGGAAAAGTATATGTAATGGAAACAATCAATGGAACGAAGAAGGGAATAAGAATCCAGCAAAACCCCCCAACACTCAACAAATTAATGTTAAAATATATACACACACTGGACAAAAATATTGCAACATGCAGAAAAAAAAATCATAATCACAAAAAACCTTTGTATGTGGAGGTGTGAAAGTTCTACGCGCAGATACCGTGGATCTCTGTGCGTTTTGTTTGCGTTTATTCGCGCTAAGAATTAAAACAAAAACAAATCGCGTCATTCCGAGTCTCAATCTCTACGCCCGCTTTCAGGCGAGAATCCTCTACGCACGCGTTCAGTGCTTTGCTGCCACTAAACGAAGTTGACGCGACTTTTCTTGCGGAAAAACGAGGCGCCCAAATTGTTAAAAAAAACTTCAAATTTGAGTTGTTTTAGGCATTTAATGAAAAAGTAAAAAACTTTTAAAAAAAGAAAAATTTTATATTCAAATTTTGAAAGAACAAATTTAAAAACACAAAAAATATTTAGAAATTACAAAAATTTTTATTTTCGAGAAAAAAGTTTTTGTATTTTGTAAGCGATCCAAACGTCAAATTTTGACTTTTCCCATGACTGCGTGTTTAAAAAGTACAACTGCCTTTTTTGTTTTGGATATAGTCTCGGAAAACAAAAGTCGGTGACCCCCATTTTTTATTTCAGATTCTTCATCAGCACCGTTGTAAATACCAACTATGTGATTCTGGAAAATTTTATCGAGTAGTTCACTCACACAGTCAAACCGTATGACGCATTGAAGGCCAAAGTTGTGTTTTGAAACAGAAGTTATTCCGCAGAATCCTTGAGTGCGAAAATATTTTGATTGTTGCCACGTCCCTAAATATGGCGTATTAAAAGAGTTGGTGGTCGATAGCTTGCCGATTGCACCCCAGAAGGAATACAGACCGGGAACGCACAAATGACTCAAAATAGCCATACTAAATTGAATTGTTGGGGTGTACTCTAAATGTTTACGGGAGAAAAGTGCAGTACTGGACCGAAAATGAGATAACGTCAATGGAAGATGAGAAGCAAGTCCATCGTGTTGACTCGGGGAATTAAATAACAAGAAAGGGTCACGTGGAACTTGAAAGACCTTTTTAATCATATCGTTGACATCATACTGTTTGTCGTGAAATGTGAATAAGTATTCAGACATGATATGCGCAGACCACGTGATTTGTCATTCAAATTGCAAAGCGGATGTCTCAAAATTCTTTAAAGAAAGTTTTTTAAATACCACTTTTTCCATGGATCATTTGAAATTTTACAAAACAAGCAACAATAAATGTATACCAAATTAAAGCAAAAATATTTTTTTTATCATACAAAACCCGTACAATTCATTTAGCGCTAATTTTGGAGTCATTTGAGGCGTTCCTGTGTCTGTATTCCTTCTGGGGTGCAATCGGCAAGTTGTCAATCAGCCATATTTAATTAGGAACGTGGCATTCAAATCAAAATCTTTTTCGCACTCTAGGATTTTGGGAATATCATTTGATTGAAAAACACAACTTCTGACATTAAGCACCATGTTTGGTAGGAACCGCTGGTAAATTTGAAATCATTTTGTGATTATAATTCTTTTTTCAGCATGTTGCAGGCTTTTTGTACAGTGTGTGCACAACATTGAGCAGTGAAGCTCCAAAGTTGTTTTCAACGCTATTCTTATTATTTTTAGGGAGGTATCATTAGGGTTGGACAGTATCACCGTCACCGTCAACAGTAGCGTAAGGCCGGGGGGGGGGGGGGCAGGAGGCAGGCTACCAACCCAGAGAGCTTTGACCGTGGAAAAACGCCTACAAAATCATGCTAAATTTGCCTATTCGCACAGAACTTTTTCACCTCCAACCAGGCAATCTGCCTCAAAACCACCTCCTACCGGGAAAATCTTCCGCAACAAACCGGGAATTTGCCCCTATGACAAGGAGCCGTGTTACGTCCCGACCGTGAAACATTTCTGCACCACATGGGCATCGGGATCGCTTTGTGTTATGAGGTTATTTGTGTAATCATAAGCAAAGTATGCAACAATAACAATCAGAGCAAGCCCTTTGTTCTTTTAAGGAAAATATATTGCGAATGACGAAGCGATTGGGGGGCGCAACACTATATAAGGGGGGGGGGTTCTCAAACATCACAGTAAAACACTCAATTTGAATATCGTCAAGGACATGATCACAGGAACACCAAACATAGCAAACACTGACTATGTATACATATTCCTATATTTATGTCTAGAATGATGTACTTTTGTGTGCCCAACCCAAATAATTAGCGATGCTATGGCAGCTACCATTTGCTCGATTGTATTACTCAGTCTTCCGTTTAAATTGGTAGAATCTACTCGATGCACCGCTCTCGATTGAAATAACTCCCAATTTTGATTGTCTGCCTGCTAGTAGGAGTATATCCATCACGCCATCAGCGACGTGAGGCGAGCATTATATTATCCCCATCGCTTTCATTATAAAATACTAGAAAATCGTCTGCTTGCGAGTAAGTGTTAGTATTTTGAGACAATGAACTTGGAATTTGTTTTTGGCAGTTGCCTATACTGTTGGAAGCCAAGCGCTTGGACATTGCAGATGTTGCCACTTGATCGTGTCTTGTTAATGAAAGAATTGTCGACTGACGACCAACGATCATCAAAGAATTTTTTTCACGCTCGTCACAAGTTTGAGTGACAGCGTTAAGGGTGATCGGCGGCGGCTGATTGCTTTGTGTTTACGAATTCATATTCAAATCAACGGTGTTGTGTCATTTCAAGATTTGATGCGCAGAGGGAGTTTTACACCTCAATTGTAATTTTATTCCTGATCAAACTCAATTGTTTGAAAGATACATGAATTTACCTTATACTTTGAGTGGTGGCTGTGTATTGACAAAATTGCGGAAAATGGAACATTCTACCCTTTACATACGGTTTCCTTTGTGGTGAGCAGTGGCATTGATTGGTCTTTTATTTTCCATAGAATACATAGAATCTAAAGTGATGTCTTTGTAGAAGCTTTTAGCTGAAACTGCTTCAGTTTCTGTTGGATTTATTCCATTTCTAAAACCATTGAGTGAGAACGACACCAATACTCTACTTACCCTCATCCTTACCCTCACTTTCGTAATGAATCTGTGTTTTTTCGCTTTCAAAACATTTATTACGATACCCTTGGAACAAAGCCGATGCGCAATGAAGCAGTCTTCTGGATATAGCGTTAGCTCAACGTATATTAATAGCCCGTCGTCCCCAGATGAACAGAGTGTAACTGACGGCATGGATCATCCTGAGGGAATAGACGTGTTGCAGAGGCAACACCTATAGCGTTGAAATCGAAGAAGGCATTACAAACCGTAAACATGGAAGTATTGAGCTGAAAAATACGCTTCAAATAAGTTAATGTAGTCAGGAGGTGCTCTCTAGCTTTCTCGCTCATCCTCGGCGATCTGTTTGTGTCATTACCTCTAAGAACGATTTAATCTCTTGATTCGAAAAGCCATAAGGTGTATAGAAGACCTCTCAATTCTAAAGATTTGTCAATGAGTAGCCATGAATTGAGTATTGCACGCTATACAGTCTTTCCCGTCCAAAATGTATGTTGCAATCGACCAAAGATATCACTTATTTTAGTTGATGGTAAATGGAGAATGTACCGGAAAATGGAACGGACTGATAAGGTGTGAGAGCGCCATTGGATTCCTTGTGGGTCAGGGCTGTGGGGATCTCCATGTGATGTTACTAGCACAGTGGAAATACGAATTATCATTGACCGTGATTGTTAGAATCAAGACCTGAGAAACATACCGGGTTGTTCTTGGGAATCTAGCCCTTGCTGACTCTGTCCGTAACCGTGTTCACTATGCCATTCGTTGTTGATGTTGCAGTGTGGGGAGAAATGGGCTTTCCTATGCCTGGTGCACGGATGTGATTCCTCGAGGAAAACTCTTTACGGCAGCTTCTATTGCTACTATTGCTGTGATAAGTGAGATCGGTAAGTGTGCTGTTCAGTTGTTAAGGTCTCTTAAAACAAAAGGAGAGAGAGAGAGAGAGAAAAAAAACACGACATTAATGCATTCATACAAAATAGTGCTAAAAGAAACAACATTATAACTTACATTAATAAGAGAAATGATTGTTAGCAGGTGATTTTTAAAAATGCATTTGAAAAGCATTTCAAATACTTTTCCATCAAGGAGCAATGATGTTGGGTTCTAGCTATGTTAAACCCGCCTGCCGTATTATCTGATAGAGACCCTCAAAGGTCAGAATCACACATTTGACCTTTGACTGTTTTCTTCAAAATAAACACGGGAACTAAAGTATAATAGGAAAGAGGAATTGAATAGTCACAAGCCACTAATGCTGATGAATATAAAATGTGTGCGTGTGTGTGTGTGTGTGTGTGGGGGGGGGGGGGGGGTGGTGTTATGCAGGATGTCAAAATAAAAGTTCAAATGAGTTAATTTTGGTTCGCCGACAAGCTTTGTCAAGTTATGTCAGATTCATATGCACCTAAACTGGGGACGATATGTGAACAGTTTAACATTCAAGGTCATTTTGAGGAAAAAAGATATAACATATATAAGCATAGAACGTCATAATAATTTGGTAAGTAACCGTAAAATTGTAGTTGATTTATGTTAAACATTTATTTAATTCGGTTAAAACTTTTACTTAATATTGTGGGTTAGATGCTTATATACTTCTATATTTTTACATGCCTTAGTTATTTTGTGTATGTGTCATGCGAATTGAGACACTTTATTAATCAACTTGTGGCAAATTCGTGCTGTTTCAAGCACTGAATAAAGTAGACCACCGTGTAGATTGTGCAGATCTCTAACATGGTTTGTCTTAGAAATTATACAATGGAAGTAGAAAAGGCCAAAAGGCAAATAATTTGACACCATTTGATAGAATTTACCTTTACTCCTCAGGATGACCTTGGTAGTTACTTGTAATAGTAGCGGGGCATAAGTCTTTATTGTGACTTTTCTAGCAGATAACATAATGGTGATGTGATTCGCATTGTTTGATAGACATGAATTTGAAACATGTACACTCTAGCTCATTGCTCATCTTACACCTGCCAATTGCGTTAAGATTCGCATAGGATGATCTTTACATAACTTTACTTCTGTTAGTGTCCTCGTTCTTTGTTTACCAATTACTAAATTACTACACAGATGCTCACCGTACTTACACAAAAGACTTCTTATGACTCAGTCTATTGCAATGTTCTAATATTGAAACGTGCGGTACTTTTCAAAAGAATCCTTCTTTAGCAAGGTCAGTCTGTACAATTGGTAACACGTTCGCAGACTTTTAATATCTTGAGAATAACATTCGGAGAAGCATTCATATCGAATATTCGATCCCTAGTGTTTTGTAACATCAAAGTTATTCCAGGTGTATAACCAGGTTGAGATCTGTTATACGAGCGTTATATATTATTTTTGTATTAAATGTCAAATACTTTTTGAAATCACAGAAATAGAATTCCATAATCGAATATTGGTGGTTAAAAATGGTTAAAAGCCGGCCCTCACTGTTTCAATTTTCAAAGACTTTACAATCTATGGTGTTAATTTGATATGAGTTGCCATTAGCGTTCATATTGAAAGATTTAAATTTACGTTTGTGAGTACTGTTATCATAGGCAGTTTCTTTTGACACATTGCCACGGATTCATCAATCTGCACTAAACTACGTTGTGACGCAATTATTCTATTTACCTTAAACTGAAAACAGCAAACTGCTACAGACTCAGGGACTGCAAAGTCAGAATATAAAAAAATTTTCGTGAAAATTTAATTAATACAAGAGCATGAAATCCCCAGCCTACATTTATAGCAAACGAAAAATATTAATGTCACGGAGGGGAAGACGAAAAGCTAAATTTTCCTGAAATGATCACTCGCAACTCGAAAAATAAAACCTTTTGAACGATACATACAACTATGTTAAACAGCAAGGCGGTTGTTGAACCGCTAGTGTCGTCTGCGATCACCGGCAACATTTGCAGTGAAGGCAACATGAAGTTGGAGTAACATGATAATGATGTATTTTCTATTTGTGCATAAAGTATGAAATTAGCTCACCAAATATGGAACGAATGTCACCAGACAGCTGAAACATGCTCAAATAATACACGTACATTGTAACTATGGTATGCCATCATGTTGACTCTAGTAAACATTCAATGAAATCAACGGTGGTTTAACGGATTAGAAGTCGGAATAGCGTCAAACGTGTTCAATTAACAATTATATACACTCAGGTTTGTCTTTTTAAACACGATATAAAGTTATTCATGACCTGTCTTCAAAGATCAGAATAAAGTTAACCTTGTAACATACTCACATTGGCTTAAAACCGTGACAAGAGTTCCATATGTATCCCCCTTGGAGTTCTACAAGTAACAAATTTTGGCCTTAGGGTTATTTTTGGCCTCAGGGTTAGGGGCTTTGTTAGTGTAGGCCATAAATAAAAAGAATTTGTTTCCTGTAAAATTTCAAAAAGGGTGGGGGGTATATATGGAACTCTTTCCAAAACCGTAGACAGAGAGGAGAAGACATTTGGAAAGTTCGCTTTTTTAATTAAATGTCTACAAAAGGAAACCACTTCAATCGCCAAGCTCGTCGGCATTCGAGTTACATCAGTGTATTTTTAAATATTTTTTAAATAAGACCGTTATAATTTTGCCGTGTGAGGTTTTTATTGATAAATTTGTATTAAAATATTGAAAATTCAACATATATTAAAAATTAGGTCTCAAATTGAGAGAAACCTAACAATAGAGGTCAGATCTGACGATTTAATCAGGGCATTTTCATGAAAGAAACAAGTGGATTGTCAAATAGCTTCAAATGAAAGCGATGGCAAGATTGTTTTGATTTGGCTCTTTTGACCAGATAAAATTTGTCAAGCAATAATGATATATTATGATTCAATGAACTTCTATAGTATTTCAAAATTGCGTTGATTTTTTTCTTTTTAGAAATATTCGCTTTCAAGAAAAAATACGGAAGCCTCCCTTAATTACATTGAAAGAGTAATATATTTATACAAAAGCTGCTACGCAATTGCGGACGTTGGATTCAATTTAAACTAAATGTCATTGTGGATCTCCAATACAATTCAATAAAATCGAAATGGTTTAAAATCGAATTATTTTTCCTCTTTACGAAAGAGTAAATACTATATAAAATAATGATAATGATAAAAATAATTATCATTATCTACTTCCATTACTAGAACTGTCTGCTTTGAAAGCTAAGGAATATATAGGTACCAAAATGGCGAATTGTCGCCGTTTTCAATAACTGATGGACGTCGTGATAACCGGAGCAGTATTAACCGGAAACCACCGTGTGGTGGTGAAAACTTTCTTTTTTTGTTATCCTCAACTAAGTCCAGCTTTTAACACGACTACATAATAGATTGCATTTGCTAGCTGTCATGGGATTAATTATGGTGAACAGTTTGTAAGCGTTTTAATATAAATCGCGACATCCGACAAAATTGGAAATTTCTGGCCAAAATGACATTTCTTGTAAAACGATTTACAAAATAAGCCTTTCAAATAAATCAGTGTTGAATCTGCAAGACTTGTATGAATTCGCCGTGTCTATCTGCTCGCCAATGTTCTGTACTGCACATCTATCTAAGGATGATACTGATACAATGATCATACCACATGGATCTAGATCTTGGATCTAATCTTGTCGTGTATACTTTCAGAGAGTTAAAATAATGCGATGATTTGTCAGTGTGGCAATGTTAAATTACAGAGTCGAAAAGAAATTACACATTCACATATCATATTCACAAACAAAAGACACAATCAAATACAAATATAAATGTAATTGGCGTCCTCGAACAATTCTATATGCTTGTTTTTATGGTTTTCTTAGTTAATGCATATTATCTACAGGGTGAGTAAAAAAAAACTGGACCCTGATTGTGCCCGCCATTGTGGATTTTAAAGTAACATATATCTAAAGTCTGTTTCCTCTTACTGTAAAGTTGTAAGTTCCCAGTGTTGTCATTTTGGCAAACCATGGAGAAGTCTTACTATCAGCATCTGATTACTTAACAAACCACAAAAGCACAATATTGTAAAGACTTCATCAAAACTATGAAAAAGAATACATTCACTCTGATTCACTTTTACACTGTACTTTGACCAATTTGCCCAATTTTCCATTTGCAAAATATCTCATGAAAGTTCTAAGACAAGGATATTTAATTTTGTTTGATTAATACAAATCTGAGGTGTTTTTTTTTTCTTGGTAAGAGTATTTCAGTCAACTACATATCACAATGATTTTCATAGTCTACAAATTCCTTGCTATGACTACCCAGCAACCTGGAACATTGTGGGTAGTGATATCAATCAAATAGATCTTAAATATTTTAACCACAACCAAATACACCGAGATTACAACGTCAACTTACAGGAAACACAAAACATGTGGTATCATCGGAAAGCGTAGTTCATTAACTTTAATTTGATGCAAAGATCATTCACATCGGTTAGGTATAGGCCGCGCTACAGTTGTTTGAATCACGTAGTCGGTTTTGCGCTTTTTGCATGGATTCACATTAAAATGATCGGCGTTCAGCGAAGCAACTCAATGTCGAAGGAAATAGGGTATTTATTGACTACAGAATAAATGTGACGATATTGAACGTCACAGAATTCAGGTCAATTTACCATCGATGCCCTCAAAACCTTTCTAGGTCTCCATCACTCAAAAAAATCATTTGAAAAATAAAGTAACCTAAAACTTGAACATGTATAAGTTTCTGGGAGTTCAATGAATCATACCAATTATCAAGGGAACAGAGATCGGTGACAACCTTTTGGGGTATTGCTATATTGTCTATATTTGTAGACAAAGTATTGTATTGTCTATGTCTATATTCAGACCAAAATATGCCACATCTTGAAAAAGTGTTTAACTAAACCTTCCAGTTTACACCATAAGATACCACATAATGGACATAAACATAAACATACCCTATGATCATTGGAAAGTGGTTGATTAGTTATCGATAAATGAAATTCAAAATGGAATCTGGGGGGGGGGGGAAGCGATTTCTTGTTTCACAAGACTGTTAGCTCGGCCCATACTTTTGAATTTATCTGCAGCATATTAAAGAATAATGAAATAGCTTTCCGATGACCACAGGTGTCAGATATGTTACCTTAAAAATTCAAAATGGCCGACCACAATAGGGTCAATTTTTTACTCACCCTGTAGCATGACGTTGCAAAGGAAGACTCGCGAACCGAGAAGTTTCGAGGTAAGTTTCTTCCCGTTGTTATTAAGAAAGCGATTGTATATTACATCTCCGTGCACTATGCAGGTTTTGCCCATTAGAGACCATGACTGGTAATTATATGTATTTAGTGACTTCTGTGCTGATATTCCCAAGATTCATTTTTGCTCTTATAAAAAGTGCCGGAGGCTTGAGAAAAAATACGAGCCAAATTATTGGACCATGACACAAGCACGGTATAAACGTTCAGAAAAAACCGTAGGTGCAATGAGAGGGACCTAAGATCCGTTGGCAGTAGTAGAAACTAGATAACATACGTTTAGTAAAACTCCCGGGGGTGGTTGCAATTGTGAACAAAGGGGTGCACATTTAGTGTAAAAATTTGGGATCGTTTAATGCACAACTTTACAGACGAAGGTTGCCAAATTCAACTTACCGTACGCTAAGCATCAAAGGAGTCCCTGTTTTTAGAGGACCACCGTAACATACCGCTAGCAAAACGATAATTTGATTAAAGGGAGCATATTAATGGGGCGGATAGCTATGTAAGATTGTTTTTTTAGCTTGATAAATAACAAAAATAGTTTATATGATTCGTTTCTACCAAATTGAGATAAAAAAACTGATAAGTTTATCTAGGAACGGATAGTTATAAAAAAGTGTGAAAAGTAACCAGTTTATTTATGGTGATGTCTTAAGGTCCATGGCCCGATCGCTAATAGCATTTAGTCCCCAGAAGCCCAGATTCTACCGGAATGGTCGAAATTTTGATATCAGAGAAAAGCTACTATTTTTCTCATTTACCCTGTGAAATCTTAGGGCTAAATGATGTTTGGTGTTGGGAGTTAGAGCGAAAGTGTACTCCATTTGGTCGACAATATTAGTTTTACACAGTACTCTATGGTGGCTCACAAACCACGTTTCTAGCTGTCGCCATCAAAACGGATTCTATCAAGATGAAAACGCATATACTAAAATCGACCATCCCCCTTTAAATTTGGAAGTGGCCGTAATAGATTTTTTTTTGGGGGGGTGAAGGGTAATGGCAGGGCATGTATTGCGGGGGGGGTGGGGGGGAGGGGACAGTTGATTTACCCCACCCAAAAATATTTGCAAAAGATCGCTTCCATTTTCTACAACAACTGTGGAACATCTTAAAAAGTGGGGAGGGAGCCGGAGCAGGTTAATTGGGTTGAAAGAACTCATTTAATTTTGAAAGGCAGAGAAAGGCATAAAGTGGAACTCTCAGTGGTGCGCTGGGGTGGGTAATTCCCCCCCCCCCCAAACAGAGAAAAAAAATGATATTTTGGTTAAAAAATCAGCGATGATTTTGGACAAAATTGGTTAAAAATCTCGAAATGCCCCCCCCTCCGAATTTCACTTTAACCCCCCCAAAAACAAACTTTGCTCCCCTCTCTCATCCTCCCCCCCCCCCGAAGTCTGGAGCTGCCACTGGAAACTCTTTGATGTTGTTTGGGGTAGGGGAGAAGCCAATTCACACTTAAAATTGGACAATTGGTTAAAAATTTCAAAATTAAAAATCCCCCCCCCCCGAATTTCGCTCTCCCCTAAAAAATAACTTTGCTCTCCCCCTCCCCCATCCCCCCCCGAAAAATAAGTCTGGAGCTGCCACCGGAAACTTTCGATTTTTTTTTTTTTGGGGGGGATGCAATTCACCTCTTGAAGCATCCAGGGCACTGCCTCATGGATTGTGCTAATAAATTGGACTAAATCTTCATTTTATTACCCCTACACACATAAATCCATAACCCTGCTGCCAATTTAGGGGTAATGAACCTGCAAAAAAAAGGTTCCAGCTGCAAAAAATATTTATCTTCATACTCAAGTGTGAGATTTGACCAAAACTTTTGCTCCAGGAGCAGAAGTTGTGACCAACCGTTCCAAAAGGTGTATTATTATTCGAAGTACTGTTCACAATAGCAGTATCAATTTTATTCTGTAATGTTATAAAGGAATTAGGAAGTTGCAAATTGGCACACTCATGCTTCTTTTTAAATATATAATTGGCCATATTTTTTTTCAGGTTAAAAATTCCAAGTCCAAAAAAGTATGAAAGCCAATAGCTGCCCTTTGCGGTTAGTGAGGGAGACCTGCTCCTGAAGCATGCAGATTGTCAAAAACGGGGTGTCTTCATGCTTATTTCTTGCACCTATACTTCCACCCTTAAGGCACGTTGTCCCCCACACTATATTCGGACCACGCCAATGCTGCAGGACTTCATTTTCTGGGAGGAGCTCAAGCAGATTTTAATCTTTTTCTTTAGATTTTTTTTCTTGAAGCATGACTTGAAAGTTCCAACTTTAAGGAAAACATCCAGTTTTATGCGACAGCATAGCCAACCACGTAAAAACAAGGAATTCAAACGATTTAATTTTTGTTGCCTCACTCACTTAAATTAACAAACCAAAGCAATTGTACAGGTTCTACTCTGAAGATAATAATGACATTTTTCAGGTTCTTTGTAAATCACTTGTAATTATACCCAACTTATGAGACGAGGACAGCAAAATGAAACAAGGGGAAACTTTCACTTCATTTACATACTTGACTTCAAATTTATTACAAAATACATGGGTACCACATAACTTTCTGTTTACAAACTTTTAAAAAACACCCCATAATTTAAAAAAACCCAGGACAGTTGAAAAAATAAAGAAAAAATAGCGTTAAATCTGTATATTGTACTTTATTTTTTGTCAGATGCTTGTATAAGGCGTAACTTTTGACATGTTATCAAAGAAGAAGAAGTAAACAGTTATGGAAACTTAATATTTTTTCAAACTCTGCAGTGATAGTAAAACTCAATATATTATATATTTCCCACCCTGTGGCGGGTTTTCCCAGAACGCATCATATTTGCATCACGCTGCCTGGTCAGAAAATTATGGATTTCTTCAAAGGCAGATCGATTTTTACACATAATTAGACACACATACAATGGTTCGATATAAAATCTCAATTTGTTTAGGTAAGTGGGGGGGGATATTGATCACAAAATTTCCACTTTAAACACGTTATGAAATATCAAAATAGAACAGTGGACATGTCATGCTCTTCATTTTTCCCTGATAAATCAATACAAATAAGTGACAGATACTTGTTACTTCTTTTGAATCCCTTAGGACCATAATTCTAATAGATTATGACTCACAAGTTACTATATAACACAACCCATGGGGTCAGGTCATAGAAAAACTTAATAAAGTACATTTAGGATTTTATTTTCTCCAGTTACTGCTGTACACACCATACACAAACAAGAGGCATGATACGATGGCCAATAGCTGACACAAATTTAAAGGTGCTTATTCCGATCGTATTTAGGACCCCCGGATTAGCCGACGTAGTATCAATTGTGTTATCAGGACAAAGGTTTATATTTTTTGTATTGTCCTGAAATTTAGCTTCCAAATCCCATTTCTTTTCCCAAGATAGAGAAAAAATGTTTACCGACCCAATCAGCGCGTAGTGAACAGGGCTTTGCAATGTGCATCACTTCTACTAGTGCTAGACTCTCATATCTAGTTAAGAACACGAAACCACTTAAATAATTTGGAAACAGCACAAGCACCTTTAAAGCAAAGACAAATGCATGAATTGCAGTATAAAGATTGTCTTTGAGTGCCTTCATACAAAGGACAATCATCATTGAAGAACCAAAAAAAAATGCAAACAGAAAATTTACTCTGATGTTCGTAACACGCAAAAGTTTGTTTTAACTATAACCTTTGGCAAGACCAAGTGTATGGGGTCGTTAGGGTTGCAACTCTGTGGTCTAACAATAGCATACAAAAGCAAAACAAGCTCTTTATGCAAATTACTATAGTAACAGAACACGTGATCTGTGTTATGCCAGTTAAGATTAGAGTTTATATAAAATTACTTTGTTTAATAGTACCATTTTTTTCAGAGATGAGAAGAAAACCAGCTCTTAAAGATGTTTTGATTGTAATATTAATTTCACAACTCCATGTTATAAGTAACATTTTTCAAAGGATATATAATGGCTAATGATGGGTGCAGTGCAGGAAAAGTGGTTGATATTTTGGGAATCAAGTGGGAAACAGAAGCTTATCCTCAGTTAAAGCCACTATCAGTGATTTATACGAATGAGTAAAATACCTGAAATTGCAAGATAGCTTAAAGGTAAATGGTAAGTCTGTAGAAATCTCGTAGTTATTCTTTCTTTCAAACACACGATTGACAGAAAAAGGAAGAAACGGCTAGGTTAAAGATATGAAACCTGAATCTCCCTTCAATTACGTGTTGTAGTAAGTGTCCGAACGGACACTAATGACAAATATGTCCGATTTTTTGTCCTATAGGTTGCTTCTGGTCCTATATTTGCAGGACTATGTTAGAACACCTATTACTTGTCCATACAAGCAAAAAAATTTGATTTTTGATGATTTTAGTTCAATTTTCTGATTTAGCAAATCACTGGACTCCCATCATTAAAGCCTTTGTAATCTAACTATCTTTGAATGAATGGCTAAATGAAAAACTTAGAAAATGTTCAGTAATCCCAAACCGAAAGAGTCAAAATATTTGAAAATACCAAAAATAAAAAAAATAAAAAAAATAAAAAAAATAAAAAAAATGGGGAAAATGCTATACCAGTGACACTGTCGTTTTTAACAATATAAGAAATAAAATAGGTTGTTAATTGTGCATTACACCTTTTCATTATACATTAGTTATCAAAATTCACATCTTACAAAACACCTTGTGTAGGTAGCAGGCCCAGCCAATTCGGACGTATGGGTGTTCTTATGATGACTTCATCGTCATGATTTGGACAACTTGATGCATTTTCTAGAATCAGTGGTTCTTGGGCATGGTAGGGTTCAAGTGGATTGTGCATGGTTATGGACTTACCCATCATTTCAGTTTTTGCTGACTGTGCATATTTCTTGCAAAGAGTTAGGGAGAACCAGACAATCCACAGCTTTCTGCAAATTACAATTCTTTTCAAAAATGATCAGAAATTTGACCAATAGCCATTAAGATAGCTCCATAAATTTAAAAGATTGCTGTCTGAATTGGTCGTGTTCTGGACGACACTTATATCATCAAAGGGTGTTATACTTGAGACTGCTGAAACTCAGTGATCAAATTTTTAATGATAAACATCACCATTTCTTCCGACTCATCCGGTTTTGTCGCCATCACTAGCAGCATCTTCAGTTTCTCTTCTGCCATCATCAGCAGTATCTTCAGGCTTCTTATTGGTATACCCTTGACATTGAATGATGTGTGGCGCAATGCGGAGGTTACTTTCACACAACACAGGAAGCTATCTCTTTCCACCTGTAATTAATGAGATGTGAAAAGTGAATAATTTGAAACACCTTTTTTTGCTTTTAAATTCTTCTGCCATGTATTGCCAAACATACTCTCCACTAATTTAAAGTATACATTTGGAGCTCTCATAATTATTTATTAATCAGTAGCGTGGATGACAATCGGCACAATCTCTTATCTGAAAAAAAGCAACATTTTTACAATCCCAATTATTCAAAGATCGATGATTTTTTAATGTTAGCATATTCTGCTTGATTGCTTCTTTTTCTCCATGGTCTCATTCTGCAAAGAATTTCATTGGAGGTTAGTGTATATGGACACAATTTCGTGGTTTTCAAATGAACGTTGAAAAACTTATTTTATTAAGGAAGCAACAAGCAGTTTTTTGGCAATGCTCGGTTAGATTTTATGTTGTTTAAAATTGCCAATATATACATGTAACAATTGAAATGATAGTTTGACCTGATAACATAAGTTTTAAGAAATTGGAAATTTTCAAAACGTTTACTCTACAAACACGCAAAAATGTAGCCATTAGATTTGTGCAAGAAGTCGAAAATCTGCGTTTTATTAAATTTGTAATTGCAGGAAGAAAACATTAAAAAATTTTGTTTTTAAAAGCTCTTTCCGTTATTGATAAAAAACATCGCATTTGGGCATGTAAAATATCTCGTCTTAAGAGTGCACATCCACCTATATTTTCGAATCTAACTACAATCAGAATTTTTTCTTTACTTTCTGGCACTGACCAAACATTTTGTGTTCTTAAAACCCTCGTCTACCGAAGGGGGGGGGGTGTTACCACCCCCCTCAGGTTTTTCCCGGCGTGCTAAAACCCCCTTTTTTGGTGCCAAATTATTTAACGTAATTGTCAATGGACAGGTTCCGCTCCTTTTCTCCAAAAACAACATCCCCGGGGTATAGGTAAGAATACAGGGTGACCACAAAGTGATGGATGGGGGAGGTGGTAAACCACCCCCCTCCGGAAGAGAAGTACCAACATGCAACGCCAACACAGGAAAACACTTCACAGAAACTTGATTTTTGGTACCAATAGATAAGCTTATGGTCATCCTCTTTCCATGATACCAAACTGAGTAACAACATGCATAGCTACGTCACAATGACTTCATAAAGTTCGCATGTCAGGCAAAAAACTGCCATTTACATAGACACACCCCCCACAGTTGCAAAATTCAATTTTCGCTTCTTAAAACGGTTAGGAAAAATCAGTTTCATGCCGGTTGTTTTGAATCTTACTTGATGGGAAATGACTAGTTTATATAATGAAACAGCATTTAGAGCTTTTAATAAGGTGTTTGAGTCGCTATTAAATGCGGAAATATCAATTTTCCACCCTATATTCGTATTTCCTACTTTCCTCAACATATGACGTCATGGGTACGTCATAATGGGGATGTTAGTACGTATTTTGGTACCCCTGGAAAAAGAAAAAGAAACTCTTAAGCTATCCTTTGGTACCAAATTTACAGGAATCGGGTGTTCAGTAACGAAAATCACAGGGGGTGACACCACCCCCCTTCGGGAGGGAGTTTTGTTACAAAAAAATGGCTCCGGTAGGCGAGGGTTAAAAAGTTATTAAAACATTTGTAAAAATATTAATTACACTTCAGAGTATATTCTTTAGTTGAAGTTGCATTTGTAAGCTATGCATTGATGTGCACCAATAACCCACATTTTTGGAAGTCCTGCCCACCAATTATAATTAAAAACCAAAAAACATTATAACAATGCACTCACCTAGAGTGTTGAGCAACCCCCCCCCCACCCCCAACCATTCTTGCAGGCACCACTGTACTGTCTTCAGGACTTCCTCAGGAGCTGGAGGTAGTCGACTCACGTAAACTTCATAGCATCCATATATAGTGCTAGGATCACTAAAGGCACCTTTAATAAAGCTGAAAATGCACAAAAACATACATATTGTAAGAGGTTCAGGATTGAGTGTTAGACCTGTGTTGGACTAGTAAGGCCAAGAAAAAAACAAGTTGTCTAAGAAGACCGCGCGAATTAGGTTTAAAATTATTTTATTGATTTTTTAGTTTTTTTGTTTTTTTGTCGTTGTGTTGGTAAAAAATTTCAGAAAAAAATGAAAATTTTGCCGCGAAGCGGCGAAAAATTGAAAAAAGTGGGCCAAAATGCCCATTCAAAAAAAACCAATGATTTTCGAATTAGCATTTTTAAAAAAAAAAATAAATAAAAGCATTTCGCCATTGCGATTTTTCACAGTTCTTCTGAAGACCAACCTTGTTTTTTTTGCCTAATAGAAGAAGGATGTTTGTGTGCTAGGAAATATTTTAATATTTTTAAAATTTATGGAGGACCTAGACAAAAAAAGGCATAAAAAATTCAGTTGTCGTTGATTCGACATGCAAGCAGTTATCAGCATCCACAACGCTTCCAAAGGCAAGGCTGGAAGATTTGTATTGCTGCCACAACCCGAATTCGGCGGCTAAGAAAGGCCACTGTATTATTGGATAATCATTAGTCAATGACTAAATAAATGACCAAACTACAATGAGACACTGGCAACTAGCATGAAAGTCATGAAATTATGAATTGGCCAACAATCACAGTACCGGGTACGCTCCTAGATTTGCTGATCATAACCTTTTGTCTTCTTAATTTTTAATTTGCAAATTCTCGTCATATCAGCCTAACGTAAGGTTATGCCGCTGTACTGGACTTGGTATCAACAATAAGCAAATGCCAAATTGAAGTCAGCTGACCATCGTCGTACGATTTTTCAAACTTGCCTCAAACAGACTCTTTAGCATCTTACAATACTACAGAACACGAATCCACACATTGTTTTAATCCAAACGGCGAAAAAAAAGTACTCATGGAGTGAATTTCAACGCAGCCTATTTACTCCCTAAGACTGTCATGAGTGAGTGGCTGCCAGTTTCAGAGTTTGGCGGGTCAAAGGTCGACACGCATTTTCGGGTTGTGTTATGGTCCATATGCAGTGCTCCAAATTGCTATGGCCTATTACGTTGCCGTCCAAATGGCTACCAAGCCGTAGTACCTAATTATTCATGGTTTGAGATGTTGAGCGCGGTGTCATAAGGTGACAATGTTCTTTAATCATCAGAAGCAATATTTCGGGTAATTGCATTTCTGGCTATTTACAATTCGCCATCATTTGGATTTAATGGCCAATTGTAAAAGCAGTTGTAAACAATCTAACAATGAATGGCCGATATTGACAAAAGTGTACATAATTATCTCTCTTGACGAGGTATTGTATCATACAGCCCTTCTTTTTGGTGGAAATAATAACTTTAAATTATGGATTAAATCACCTATACAAATCAGATCTGTGAGGTTCACAGGACTTTTAAAATATTTATTGAAAGCTTGTATCTTTAAATATACCATGTTATGTTATTCTAGAGGCATTCTATTGCATATCGATCAAAATCAGACTAACCCGAACGGTTTTGATAATTAGAGTAGCCTGATGGACGTTAGAACAATAAAGTGAGCAATAATAACATGTATTAATAAGAATATATCGAGACATGGGTACGAAATAGAATATAAAGTGTTTCGTCTGAGGGATAGCCCAGTCACGTACACTTAAAGCCACGTCAGTCATTTTTTTTCAAATTCATAATGCCTATTTTGTATCTAAATTGGTAGTGTTAGTCCATATCAACACTTTATATCACTTTTCTTTGTGAAAAAACAGACACTTATAGCATTTTAAACCGGTCTTTGAATATGCCGACTTTTATTTGTAAGTAAAGCATAACATCATATGCTGAAGACAGATTTAAACACTTGTGTGCAGCCGGTAGTGTAAGGGGGAGGAGGGTGACATCCACATCCCGTTCTTCAGATTTCCAAGGTGTCATATTGGGGAAAAATAGGGAAAAATGGCTTCAGATCCTATATGCAATACAACGATATACCTGACGATTTTATATAAAATCGTCTTTGCCCGAATGTTAAATACTAAGCGTATAATAGTCAACCTGTTCAATTACGAATATTTTTGGAATTCAGTAACTGGTGAGCGTATTGCAGTCCTGCAATGTGATTATCTTGCTCCACGATATGCTGTCTATTACATAGTATCTATACTGTCCTGTCCTCTAAATATTCAGGCACCCAGCTAACATGATCAAGAGATTCATGAAGTATAAAGAAGTGTCTAGTTTGAGTTGAATTTAAATTTATTACCATCTTAAACAGTGTAATAAAGCAAGAATACTTACTTGTAAAATTTTCAAAGTAGTTGCGTGAGATCAGGATATATCATAGCCTGAAATCGATGTACAGAAACCCCTTGTGAAAATGATGTGTAATAATAATATTTATGGTACTAAAGATAATATGCATAATTATTATGCATTTGAAAGGGTACTGGATTGGTCACCAATACACGCCAAACTAATTACGCCGAACCCCAAAATATACAGTTGTTACATACTTAAAGGGACACAAAGGCATGAAAAAATAATCAGACATAATGAAATGGACCCTTACTGAAATCACTTCCACAAATTTGAAAAGAATTTGGATTTTACATTTTGTAAAAAAGGAGGAGTAAATAATATTATTTTCCTTATAAGCTTCATTTCAGCATTTTCAGTCATCAGCTCACATACCATTGCTATTGTACTCTCTAAATTTCTTAGATTAAAACGGAGGACAAATCTAAATTTGATTAAAAGTTTTAATCTATTAGATTTATATTTCAATTGATTTTGATTTAAATTTTTAATCTAAACTTGGATTTGTCCCTGATAGCAATCCAATTAGATTAGTTTTTAATCTAAGCAATTTAGAGAGTATATGTGCTAATCCCGGCTAAACCACCTTTCACTTGTCAGATCAATATCTTACTACAAGCCTGTCTAAATCCTGGTCTGATTGCTTTTGAATTGTGCGAAATAAAACATGCTCGATACACTATAAAATGACGCAAGTATTCTATTACCCTTAAACTGAAAAATCCATGCGGACTCAGGGACTCAGTCCGAATAAAATGACTAAATATATAACTTATTCCGAGTATTGATCGATTGTTACAAGAACAAATCCCACAAAACAGCTTTTACGATTATCTTATAGCAAACGAATCATAAACCTTCATTTTCATACCATCTAAAATTTTAATATAATGACCTGTAGGAAAAGATGAAAGGCTATAAAATTGTCTGGATGTTGAGAAAAAATAAAACCCTTTAAAAGATGCATACATCATCAGCATACAGCATCATTGTACAGCAAGGCGGTTCTGGAACCTCCAGTCTCTCTTGCCTTCGCGATGACCTGGAGCATTTGTACTAGAATTTTGCAGTGAAGCCAAAATTAAGTTGGAGTAGAAACATAATAATGATGTATTCCTATTTGTGCATAAAATATGTAAATTAGCTCATCAAATATGCAGAAAATGTCACCAGACAGCTCAAACATTCTCAAACAATACATATAACTATGCCATCGTGTTTGACAATTGTAAACATTCAGTGAAATCACACACGGGTTCCATTATAGTGTACATTTTTAATTATTGCCCTTAATTGAATCGATAGAATGTTTCCGTGTTAGGTGTTCATTGAATAATACATTGGTTTTAAAATATTGAAAATTACAAGAATATTAAAAATTAAGCCTCAAATTGAGAGAAACTTAACAATGGAGGTCAGATCTGACGATTTAAATTAGGGCGTTTTCATAAAAGAAACAAGTGGATTTTCGAGTGAAAGCGCTGGCCATATTGTTTTTATTTGGAACCTTAAGCCCAGGTAAAATTTGCTAAGCAAATAATGATGCATTGTTGTGATTCAATGCATTTCTATAGTATTTCAAAATTGCACTGATTTTTTTTTCTTAATTTTTTTTGAAATATTTACTTTCAAGAAAATATGGAAGCCTCGCTATATTACATGAAAGAGTAATATGTTCATACAAAAGCTGCGACGCAACTGCAGACATTGGATGCAATTTAATCTATAATGTCATTGTGGGTCTTCAATACAATTCAATAAAATCGCAATGGTTTAAAATCGAATTATTTTTCCTCTTTACGAAAGAGTAAATACTATATAAAATAATAATGGTAAACATAATTATTATTATTTATGTGATAAAAAGTCAAGGAGCATGTACAAAAGTGGTCATTCTCATTTTTTTCAACAACGGATGGACGTCGTTATAACCGGAGCAACTTTAGTTAGAAAACGTTCGTGCCATGGTATAAACGCTCAGCTACATCTCTTTTTGTGTGAAATCCATTAACATAAACCTCAACTAATTCCAGCTTTTAACACAACTAGATTGCATTTGCTTGCCCATGCTATCATGGGATTAATTTATGGTGAACGGTTTGTAAGTGTTTCAATATAAAGCATGCTTACAATCAAGAGAATTGGCGATTGGCCTTATTTCAGAAAACAGGTAAAATGACATTCAATGCTAAGATTGACAATAACCGTTTCAAATAAAGCAGCCAGCGGACATCTTGGTATACCCATTGCAACACAATAGCATCCCAGAGCACCGTTTAACAGAAGTTGTATCTCAGGTGCCCGTTTCAGGGACATGCCATCCCATACGCGCAACTTTAAACACATTGAACTCAAATTGGCTTCATTCTGTACTGTTATGTCGTTTATTAATATAGCCACATTTCAAAAGGAACCCATGCTGCACATCAAGGGTAGATGTTAATACATTGATCATACCACAGCTTTACTTGGGTTTGTCAATAAGCCAAAAATTGGATCTAAATTTTCGTATCTATAACAACTTTTAGAAAGTCAAAATTATATTTTGTCAGTATAGCAAACGTCAAAAACAAACAAAACATTAAAACTTTCGGATCTACACATATCATACTCACAAACAAAAGAGACAATCATATATAAATGTCCTTGAACAGATTTTGTTGGCTGTGTTTTTAATAAAAAATTAGTCATGTACTGATATGACGTTGTATTGCAGAGGGCATGTAACCGCAAAGTTTCAGAGGTTAGTGTTCTAAACGCGTAATACCGTCGTGATATTAGAAAACTGTATGTGTATACTCGTCAGTTTCGTGCATATTGAATCGTGACCATACAACATGCGTCGAGCTTATTACATTAGCTAAAAACCACGACTAGTAATTAGTGTTGTGATGACTTTTTAGCTTATAATCCTAAGATACAGCTTTTGCTTGTATAAATTTGCCAGAGGCTTGAGCAAATACGGACCAATTTATGCCAGGTCCCATCACTGGCCTGCCTTACTTAGCCCATCCAAGATATTCAACTATTTATAGTTTATAGATTTTGATTGCTGTTTCATAAACGTGACAATGCTCTTTCTTACTCAGCAATTCCTGACTGTTTATAATTCCTCTATAACTTGGCTATAAAATGGCCAATTTCAACACCAGCTATAAAACATTACAACAATGAATGGACGATTAATAAATACATAAATGATCTCTGTGCAAGTTATCTTTATTCATAACACGACCCTTGGTTGGATATTCACAAGTTTTGCAAGCATTTTGGACGTAGTAATAGGCATTCTATCTACATATATGTAAAAAAGCGGAATTCTTTTGTTCATAATGATCTGGGTGGCATTGGAAATCAAAAGTCTGCATGCAGATTAAGACAGTATTTTTGTTGAGACAAAAATCGGAATTTCAAAAATCTGCTTTCTATTCTCAGATTCTCTTTGTCATCTAATTTAATGCTATTTTTGGTGAAAATAAAACGTGCCTTAATAATCACAACGTAGACCTTTAGACCTTTGAATGTTTTTAACGGCTAAAATGTGTATGGAAGATGTAGCTTTAAAGGGATTTAAAAAGCAATTGAATTATATATCCTCTTATTGCACATATTTTAACAGTAAATAATTACCAAAAGTGAATAATGTAACGAAGTTGGGTCTAGGCTAGGCACCTGTTGTTTTCATAATTGAAGTGGTAGCATACTGAAGTTCAAGAGTACTCACGATTCATATTTCTTATTTTATTAAATAATGGTGTGATTAATCCATGGAAAACATCTCAGGTATTATTTTTGTGCTCGCATTAGTCTGGTTTGAGTGCCATTTCTTGCTTTTGTCATCCATGTCATTCACCAATTTTAGCCGCACCATCGGCGATCCAAATTCAGCAGGGATGCAGAATTAAGTCTTTTTACACAAAGCAAAGATACCTGCAGAGTTCATCTGGGGCGTAATTTCGCAGGGAGGGTATTTGTCACATTTCGGGGTTGGTTTTTGTGATTCTAGGATATGTTTTCTTCCTTCAAATTTAGGATTCATTTCACTCATAAAAGAGAAGTCAAACCAGTTCGCACTCGGACATTGTTACTTTCTTCGTCCCCATTTTTAGGCCTTTATTTTCATCTTTCTCAGTCATTTATACACAAGAAATTCCTTAGAGATATTTTATATCGTATTATTTTTTAATGCACTGAAAATATAGAGTTTGCGCATGATTTTTCAGATTTTCTCATAAAGGTTTACTTTATTTTGATTGTGTAAGGATTAATTTTTGACTTTTCAAGTAAAGAGTCACTCTTGTCGTCAGGATAAATTTTTGCTCATCTTCATTCATGAATAGTCGTGTATAACTATTAAGAACTACTGAAGAAGTAATTTCAGTTTCCAAGCCAATCAGCGCACTGAAGATTAAGCGTATTGGCGGAGGATTTTAGGGAGTAAGTTAGGGAAAAGGAGCTGGTCACTTCTGAGTTGAATACGATCGAGAACGGATATATATTGTAAAACCCTCATCAAATTAAGACTTCAGTTCAACTTAATTGTTTTTTACCTCAACTATTTTGGCATTAGCCTATAGGTATGTAGAGGTTAAAATACTCGCTGCTTCGGCAGCGAGGTCACCATGTGGTGGACCTCAACTTTTTGAGTTTTTTGTAAATAAGTTTTGATATGTAAATAAAACTTCTGATTTTGGGAATTCTGCCATTCGTCAAACTTCACAAGTATTTTATACCCGCATTTATCCGAGCCTTTAGGGCAGTGACCTCGTTTTCTTATAATTAAGCTTTTGTATTTAACTTATACCGGGTTCTGTTTGACAGCGGCATCTTGCCGCCCGGTCTTTGTTTACCTAAATTAAAGGGCCCGCCGGTCAGCTGTGCAATGATTGTACGTGTGACGTTGCACAGCGTATGAGCTGTTCCGCCAATTGAATGAGGCCGCGGGTTAATTGAACATTTCTCAGTCATGTCAGTCTAAATCTTCTCAATTCATACAACGATCGATCTGGCATTTCTATAATATTTTAAAGACTCACCTTGATTCCATAAATAAGCATTTTCAGTAGAAATTAAGTCTGATCCAGTTGGCAATTTTGCAGACAAGATTTCTCCTTGACAACCGTGGCAAAATTGTGGATTTTCCGTTGCAAGACGGCGTCCATTTTCGTATTTGAGCCATGCAAACTTTCCGTGAAGTTTTGACGAAACAGGAAGAATTATCCCAATGAAATTTGATACTCTATATTATCTCCATAGTATATAAATCCCATATCCTTGTTGTCCCTTATCCAGTGCCTACAAGCCCCATTTTGAGGATAATCACATAAAAAAAACTACGCTCGTCAGGCTGCGTAATTTAGTTGCAGGATTTCATTCCAGCAGACGTAATCTTACCGTGCATGCGCAGTGTGTCAGTTGACAAATGTGATCTTATCGATATGCAAATGAGGGGGTTTCCCCTTTTCGTGATCGTATTTTGACTTGTAGGATGTTCGCCTTTAAGAAAACTGTCCCTGTTTGGCCTACAGGCTTGTTTTTACGATTTCAAAAACATAAATTAGGCTTGGAATTCGCGAATTATAGTGCTTTTCGCGTTGACAAAGTGACCAGACTTCTACTATTTTTAGATATGAAAAATTGAGACTCTAAAAAGTTTTTCTCGATTGATACACATTTATGACATCTCCAGAATATAAAAATACTTATTCTTTGACAAACAGTAGGCCTATAGCTGTCATAAAGATTGAGAACCGCATAGTTTCAATGGAAAATGTTATGCAATGTTTACCCTTATGTAACTGCTGCCCAATGCCAATGACCTTTGTAGCAGTGGAAACGCCATGAACCGGGAAAGAAAGCAAAAGATATGTGAAAAGAACCACCAACATTGTTTAAATATACAACTTTGTCTCTCTTTCCTTTTTCTTTATAGAAGTGCTTAGTATTAGTACTTGTCCTTGCAAATTAAATCAATCCTTGGTTGCCTCCAAATGCTCGTATGGGTTATGTGATTTTCTTAGATATTTTATAGTTAACCATGGTATTACTATGGTGCAAGCATATTTTTCTCTTGCATAAAGCCTTGTAGATGCAATATCGCTTGGTTGGAACTAAGATTTAAATTAACCAAAAACTTATGTATCATAACCCTGCAGCATGGAAGGAACTTTGGAAAGATATTTTCCCTTTATTATCACGCCCTTCAGGTAACTTAAGAGTCACCGTTCGTCATCAGGAATCAGTTTTAACATAATACTCTTGAAACTATTCCACACTTCGACTTCATACAATACTTAGATATAACTAATTGTTATTTAAAAAAACTGTACAAATTTACATAATTATAATTTATAAAATTACATATAGATTTCATTGATGCTCGACGCTCAGTTTAGGCCATCGGTGTCCAGTTTATTTGAGTTTATACTTTGCAAATGCTCGTCGGCTATTCTGACATTGGTTTTTATTTCTCGGATCTTAGTTTATAACATCTTAAACTCCCCCTTCATATTCATCACAAGTGGTGTCAGAAGTGGGATTTTGTTTTCTTTTCTATAGGACAATTGGCCCGTAAGACGATGGAAAATCTTGAAGGTCGGTCCTGAGTTCCGGACGACACATCAGTAGTCTTGGTGCATCTGGAGGAAGGGAAAATGCAAAAGAAAAATACTGAAAAACAGACTGACGGCAATCGTCGAATCAAACATTCCAAATGAAAATGATGGATGACAGATGGGTCCGTTAGGCCTAAAGTGAGATTGCAAGATACAGTACCTCCATCGGAGGAAGAGGAGGGGCACGAGAATGCTAATTTTGAGGATGCTAGTGAAAATAATGATTGGGATGAAGGAGAAAAGTCTGATATGGCAAATTTGGTTAGAGAAGTATAGTTCAGGCCACAGTGAAAGATAGCTTAGAATCTATTCATGAAATCATTCAAACCTCAATCTCTGAACAATTGAATGCACTGACCCTAAGCCTAGCACAGATTTAGATCCTGACAATGATCACGTGACTCACTCACCTAAGAACAGCCTTCTGGTCAGGAGTGCGAGTGGTGATACTGGAGATGCCTCGGCCAAACCTAGAAATAGAAAGAATAGTGTCACTATGAAACCTCCCACCTATGATGGCACTACATCTTGGCCCGAATTCTTGATCCAATTTGAAATGTCAGCGAAACTGAATGAATGGACTGCCACATGAGAAATGCTTTGTTTGGGTTGTAGTCTTAAGGGTGTACTGAAGAGTTCTCTTGGTGATATTATTCCAAGAGGCGGTCAAATAAAGCATGTACCGATGACATTGTACGACATAGAATGTAAAGTGGATCGTTCGAGGCATAGCCCAGTCACGTACACATTCACAATCGTTTGATGCTGTCTTCAACACTTGCTTATTATTATTTCTGTAAAATACGAAAATCAGAAGAAACAAATCATATTTCATTATTTTCTATTATGCTTTAGTAAAAGCTAAGGCCAAATGAAACAAGGCATTACTTCAAATGAGCCTTTCACTCCGCATTACCTTCGCTTAATCAAATTGAATCATATAGCCTCTTCAAATGAATCAGTGAGGGCCTGGTTTAATGCTATAAAATATGGTTTACGTGCCAGACACAATTGAACGCTGGATGCTGAAGACAGATTGGAACACTTGCGTTCAGCCAGTAGTGTAACAGGGGGATGGAGGAATATTTCCCCTGAGTGTTGTGATCGGTTACATCAGATCAACCTGAGGTGAAGTACGAAAAGGAAAGCAATAAAATGAGGAATAAAAAAGAAGGTAAGGAGCGAGGAAACAAGAGAAAGGAGCGAGAGTAACTGAAAGAGGTCCGAAAGTGAAACATTTTTGATGATTTGCGCACGAAGACATGCAGTATCCCCGTTCCATTCTTCAGATTTTCAAGGCATCAGTAAAAAAATTGTGTCAACCGCACGAAGGTGAGCCGAAAGGCCTTGTTTGCACTTTTTGTGGGTACTCTCATTTGATTATTTTATAGCACATTATGGTGTATGCACCACGATGGTTTTCAGTGTATGGTTATGACGTCTCGTAGACGGCTCTAAGTTGTCCAGAATTACCTTTCAAACACAATAAATGGAGCCTTGTGCACAAATATCTGAATTTATATAACCGTTTTTAATGATCTTTCTCGATTTGGTTCAAGAATTTGGTATGTCCCAAAACAAAGCATAATCAAAATCAGCACAATTACCACAATTTATATAACTTGTACTTTTGTCCTCAAGATGTCCACTAATGTCCACAAGAAGCGTTGCATTGCAGTTCAACGATGATATTTCCTCAACAGCGAAACTCAAAATGTACACGCGCACCAGTTATACAAAACTCCTCAGGTCTTTTCCAAGGGAATCTTCTCAGTCTGTAAGGTATCTTGTCCAGAAGTCAAGACGACAAGGTTAAATTAAGTCCCTCGACGATAATAATCCACAGTATATCATTCCAAGAATAACCCCAGACCACAACCACGATTTCTATCTATCCACAATTTGGAATCTTTTGATTCCCAGCACTTTCGGCTTTCAACGACGACAGTAGAATACTTACAGCACTCTGCTCACAAAGAATTACCAATATCATAATGAATCCGGCACTGTGGTGGACTCAATCTACCATTTGTAGATAAAACTAGCTATCTTCTAGCGCTTGTTGAAGTGGGATGCTGGCAGAGAGTCCTTCCAGTGCTAGTATTTAACTACTCACAGTCACAGATAGATTCCCCTTCTAACAATATCATTTACAACAATCATTCTATGTCATAAACATAACCTCCCTACACACTGGCCAATTGGAATTCATCAACCGAATTACAATCACTTCAATATATATAACTAATCTATGGGAATTCCCGCAGATCTTGCAATGTTTTCATCTTTTTACAGCATCAAAACAAGCTCTAATTTTAGCATTCCTTGGGTAATTCCCCATTCCCGTTCCCCCTATTGTGCAATCTAACAGGTGCACTAGCAAAACACCCTGGGAATCCCCTTTTCTCTGTTTTATAGTAAACAAAGTGCTATTTTTTTGTTTCCCGTGAGAATCTTTTCTCAAAAAAAAAAGAGAAAATAATATTTTCAAATTTTAATCAGAAAATGGAGGCCATATAACAGTATCTTGTGCCAATTTTATGACCATAATATATCCTAAAACACATTCCTCCCACATTTAGGCCGAATACACATTCCCCTCTCTCTCTCTCTCTCCTCTGTGTGTGTGGTGTGTGTAGGGTCCCCTCATAACACAATCAATACTGTTTGAAGCCCTTCTACAAATATGGTCTTTTTTTGGAAGTTAATACATAATTACGAGAATACTGTCTAAAAAGAATTGGGTCAATACAGGAGGTAAACATTATGGTGTTGTGAATTAGTCGAATTGGGGATAAACTTTATTATGATAGAAGGAATTATGAATTGATAAAAATCTAATATGCAGACATTAACCTCTTATTAAGTGACTTCCTTGTTGATAAAGAGTTATTAATTGAAATCAATACAAGTGTCCAAACAATCCTATAACGTCGGTTTGTTCTGTACCAATCATATTATTTGAATAACGCTAGCTCTCATTCAAAATTATAATTTTTCACAAATATCCAATTACAATTCACGCTTTCAAAATTGAAGTCCTGCCTCACTTTTGAGTTTAAGAATTATTTCCATCTTACTTAAAGAATCAATGTAACAAATACGCAAGAATGTCAAATAATCAAAAGTAGTTTGCGAGAGATGTGGATCCTACTATATAGCGTTAAATCGTTGTACATAAATCTCACCAGAAAATAATACGTTGATAATAATTTTATGGAATAAAGATATTATGCATACATTTGAAAGAGTGCTGGCTTGGTCCCCCAAGAAGCCAACCTATTACGCACATCTCCAAATACCGTTGTTACATACTTAAGCATAGTCGAATTTAATATACGCATAACAAAGCAGTACCATACCTATAGAACCAGACTGCCTATACTGTACGAAATCCACACTCATACCCACTCGAAAGGCCTGATTTTTTTCATTTCTTGGTTAACAATACTTAGATAAATGGATATTTATACAATACATGGTGGTTAAACCTACTTCACAGTAATGTTTTACTACCTATCTTCTATGGTATCCTATAACTGAAAAGTAGGCATTTTCAATACACGCGATTAGAAGTGTAGAAACCTAAATATCAGATTATGCTCAAATATTGCTCTGATAAACAAACTCTCTTTGTATACCTTGAAGCAAACATTCATCATATAGCTATACGCGCGACTTCTTTACACACGTTGTTTTATTTATTCCAAAACCACCGTTACAGAGATGTTCTGATTCAGATTTCTACTTGTCCATTCAAGTACTCTTTTGCTGAAAGTACTATATCTGCTTATTCTTAATTTTTTCTGTCTTATCAATAATCCTCAAGGTACTACAAACAAGATCGTATGTCAAGTATTGGAGGGTTGACAACGCAGCAATATTGGGGCCTTGCTCCCATAATCCTCTACCATCATTTGATGTTTTAAAAATAATCCTTCTTGTTTTGGCATTTTTATAATTGTTTAACTCTTTTGTGAAGAGTTAATTCATTCGTTGACTTGCGAATGCCATGATGCAAAGCGAAAAAGATGCCTCGCTAGGACCAAGGTGCGCACCCCTGGTAATACATAATTCGTCCGAATTCATACAAATCAGTTCTACTTGTGTTCTCCTTCTAGTATGTGCACATCACTCGATAAAGTAAATGTCATCTCAATTTTCTGCCCTGAATATAGTGCTACGTACGGATGTACACCATGATCATTGACTCCAGCAATAATGGGGCTTTGATAAGAAATCCGCTCGGTATGTATAAGACCAAACACTTCATCAGATTCCTTTTTCTCTGGAACTGCAAGCCATTGTTATCCGTGCAACTGAAAAGATTGCAGGTGTTATACCATCACCCGATTTAGATTAAGTAAGTTTTTTTTCAGGACGTGAACACAAATTATCTGCCCTCTTTCAGCCTAAAAAAGTTAAGAGGTTTCTACTCTACTGCGTGTTCAATTTTCTTTGACCCTATATTTCATCCTTTCATTTATTCGAAAGGAACGAAGGTGAACAAGCTCATGAGAAAAATTGTTTTGAGAAACTGTTGCCCTAACTCTTTGTGCAGAAACCAACCCCTTAACTTGCGCTTACACCCCCATTTCCTATGCAATTTTGTGTTCATCAGGCAGAACGTCGAAAATCAATTCACCTAATGAAATGCAGGTGAACGATGCCGAACAAACTTTAATTGAATAGAAAGAGGTTCTATATTAAAGGGTTGTTTGAAGTGTTGGTTCTGCACCAAGAATGTTAGGTCATAGCTTGCCAATCAAATTCTTTCAATGTTTTTGCTCATTCTCTTCCTTTTGTAATAAATGATGAAATATACGATCAAAGTTATTAACCTCCAGCATGAAGTTTGAGTTTTATTTTCTTCTTCGTGAATGAGGCTTTGCTCAATCTAAATCGGGGCGGTGAACACATGCAAAAGCTTTTAACGGGTCATGAACAATAAAATGGCCGTGCAGTCCCGAATCTGACGTCCGTTGGTCCTATTCACCAGTCATAACGGGCGGATTTACTTATCATAGCACCATTTTTGCTGAGTCATGGTAACGGGGTGTACTCCGCTTGGGTCCACTGATTGCAGGTGAAAAAAGGAGATGACATTTAATTCTTTTCAAGAAATGTGCACATACTAGGAAAGTGATGAACACGCGTCCGAACGATTTTGATAATTTTAAGACACTTTATTTTTAGTCAAAATTTAGGTACTTGTAGGGTGCCCACCTTTGTACGCTATGAAATCTGCCCGCTAGCCTACAGTCCTTTCAGATTCGATTTACTCCTTTGCCATATCTCTGCGACATCAATAGATTTTGGGCTTTATGGCGTTCAATTAACTCCATAAGTAAACTACTTGCCGATTGGTCAGATTGGACATTATGATTCTTCACACCAATCGCAACATGGTAAGAATTGTAGTTGGCCTGAAAATAATGGCCATAATCCTTAAATTTTGGAAAGCTATATTTAACTGGTTTGAGTGAACAAAGAAATTAACTAATTGAAAGTTGCTGATTAACGGCATGTAGTTTAGCGCATATCTTTAGGTTGTCACTTCCTGTTATTTTACTTTTGTGATAGAATGGGCATTTTTGTTTGTACATTTGAAGCCCTTGATAAACCGATAAAATATGGCAACAAACACACAAAACCGGACCGCCGATTTTCATCCCACATAATGATAAATCCTTGAAATTCAATCCGAAATATATTAAAGATCTATCAGTGATTATCCAAGAGTCCAAGATATTTCAAATTGTGCAGGAACAGCTTGAAATGAATGAAGTCTGTAGAATTCTCAAGTTATTTTTTGTCAACTGAAAAATTTGCAAAAAGAAAGGTACTGTTCAAAGATGTTAGGTAACTATCCCTGTTACAGACATGCAAAATCTGATTTTGATATTTTGATGTCTCATTTAGCAAATCACCGATAGTGCCAGAGCGGCAATCTTTGCAAAGAGAGCATGTTACTAGACGTATCAGTCAAAAAGCAACCACCTCTCCCGTGTCAGAAAACCAAATCACAAACAATGACATTGTAAATAAGATTGATTGAACCAAGAATGAAAATTCAAATAATGATTTTAATACATCAAATAAATCACACAATAATTAACAATGCAAACAAATTATATATTTCTTACTACTTTAAAAATCAAATAAACACACCTCTCTAAATCATCAATAGTTGCAACAATTTCTGCGTCTTCATATCCTACCGGTACTCAGTGCGTTAAAGGTGAACGTCACTGGTCAGAAGAAAATCTGCTGGAATGTTAGTGTTAACCTGTTTTTCAAAGGCACCAAATTTTTAGGCAGCTCTGACAATTCTAGCAACTTTCCAGAATTGTAAATTAATACCATAAAATGTTATATAATCAAATGTTATGCAAGTTCTCCACCTTCTGTTTGAGAGGTCTACATCGGTGAATCTCTGTGTCAACTGTCAAGTAGAAATTGACTGCAACGAATTTGTCCATATAAATTTCCATGATGCACAAAACACGCGAGACAAGACGAACATTTCGTCATCTTCAGTTCGCTGAAACATGTTTTAAAGGAAGTCCACATCCTGGGCTCGAAGTGTTTTGACATAGCATGACACAAAGTCTATTGTTCCATCACATTGTGCAATCTTTCTTCCTATATGGTAACAAATAACCTCTGTACAGTTCTTAGAATGACGATGATAAGACACTGTGCCCATATTGTCCTTGCCTGCGACGTCCTTCTGACATGTTTGGCTCAGGAAGTTCTCATACATCTTCCATTTAGAACTATTGTCTGTTCAAGAGGTGTGATTACCTTAGAAGATGTTCTGGTTTATTAATTTATTCAAAATACGCCCATTCGGAATAATTCACGAAAAGAAAGTTGTTCGGTATCTTTGGACCTAATACATTTTTTAACATGCCAAAGGAATGGGCATTTTAAAAAAACTCAATCTATTGAATCTGGGTATTTCACCCCTCGTTCTGAAACTGAGAAGAATAAAGGTTTGGTAACCATAGTAATTACGTTTTGCGGAAGTTTCCATTGGCTCCACTTTGTAGGTAACAGTTGTCGTCGAGGATAATGATTAACGATCAATATTGTCCTGCCACTGTATAATGCCAACTTGTTCACAGGGGATCGAATCTGAACCATTGTTATATTTGCACTGTGAATTTTTTGCACCTAGCGATTTGCGGCTTCCCGTCGTACGGTACTCATACAATATGCTTCTTTGAAGCGCAGCAGCTAACATGAAAAGAGGCCTATTGTATATGAGTACCGTACGACGGGTATGGCATGCCATAAAGGGCCTAACGTATTTCTGCATCGCGTTGCGAGAAAGTATCAACGCGTGCGACATTTCGGCAACGCGTTGCGACGTCGGCCAATCACAATCAGGAATTTCTGTGACGTATTTCAAAAAATAAGACACCCAACAGCGTTGACAGATCTTTGCAACGCGTTGCAAAAACCTTCACAAGGCGTTGCAAGCTTCACAAGGCGTTGCAAGCTTCACAAGGCGTTGCTAAGGTCCACAAGCCATAAGGGTCATAAGGATTGCCGCAACGCGTTGTGAGAAAGTCAACAACGCGTTGCGACATTTCGGCAACGGCGATTGCGACATTTTGGCAACGCGTTGCGGTGTCGGCCAATCAAAATCATGAATTTCTGTTCTGTGACGTATTTCAAAATATAATCTCACAACGCGTTGCGACCTTCACAACGCGTTTGCAACGCTTCACACGCGTTTTGGCAATACGTTCTGGCCCTATGCCTTCACAAGACGTTGTGAAGTTTACAAACGTGTTTGTGAATCTCGCAACGCCGTTGTGAAAGGCTTGCAAAAACGCGTGTGAGGCCATAAGGGTCATAACGTAATTGCTGCCGCACGCGTTGTGGATCTATTTTTGAAATACGTCACAGAAATGCATGATTTTGATTGGCTGACGCCACAACGCGTTTTGCCGAAATGTCGCAACGACCGCGGTTGCTGAAATTGCCGCAACGCGCGTTGCCGAAATTTCGCAACGCGTTGCCGAAATGTCTCCACGCGTTGCTACTTTCTACAACGCGTTTGCTCAATACGTTATACCCTTATGGTTTGGAACCTTCGGCAACGCGTTGTGAGGCTTGCAACGCGTTGTGAGCCTCGCAACGGCGTTGTGAGGCTTGCAACGCGTTGTGAGTTTCCACAAGCGCGTTGCTAGATACTTTGCACGCGGTTGTGGTTTATTTTTTGAATACGTCACAGAAATGGATCATTTTAATTGGCGACACCGCAACGCGTTGTGAAATTTTGCCAACGCGTTGCTACTTTCTGCAACGCGTTGCTACTTTGCTACTTTCTTGCACGGCGTTGCGGCATACGTTTTGGCCTTAATTGCTTGCCATAGACGGTAGCCGCAACATCGCTAATACAAACGCAGATGACATACCAGGTGTCACAACAACGGCTTAACTTGAATGGGCGGCATTACAGGAGAGCTGTATGATTCTTTTGTTCATAACCATTATTGAATAAAACAGACAGGACCTGTTAAAAGTATCGGTATTTGAACGATGCATTTATTATAGTCATGCATTAATGCACGCGTAAACACCTGGAATCAAAGCAAGGTCCACGAATCATTTGTTCGTATAAACATGCTTTAGAAGCGCCCCTAATTCGTGAATGGGTCTGCCGTCAAAGTTTCAGGGTCAAAAGTCAATATTCACCTGGAACCAGTTTCTTGTCGTTTGCCAATAAACATCTGTGTAAATGGAATAAAAACTCAAAAGAAGAATGTTTTCAGTTGGAACCCAATGAATCTTGTTGGGTCCAATGATGAAAAACAACTTTTCTTTCGTGGTTTTTTCGAAAGCGTATATTTCTTGAAAGAATTAATTAAACCGGACCTCAAGTTAATTGAACAGACAGTAGGTCCAATCTATAATTCATGCCTTTTGCACAACACCTTGCAAGTTTTCATATTTTCCATTTTAATGAATTAAATTAACATGATTTAATTAATATAATACAGAAAATATATATAATATTCGAGTGTTTCACAGCAATTGATTCTCTTCTCAAATATAAAAATGTACCGTGGTAACGCAGAAAATTATCATCAGGATTATCCTGCATGGAGTAGCATATACATCTGTTCTACGGTTGAGTGCGTGGTTTAGAAAAATCTGAATGGCATTTGGAAAGATTAACGTATAGTTTTCAATAGTGACTCCCAACGACATTTATTTAATACCCCACGGAAAAAACACCTGTTTTTACCAGACACATGCATGCTTGTGTTCGCCTTTTTAGAAGGAACTTTGTTCATTTATTTTACATTCAGGGCAAGATAGAACCAAGCAAAGAAACGGTGTCTTCATTTGATGTCTAACAATTCAGCCTATTTCCAATAACATGCAGTGCCTATTTCCATTGTCCGTCATTATTATGTGCAGCTTTCAACATGCTGGCTATTACAATCGCTATCTAAAAAACAAAAAAATCTTTCCCAAAACTATCTACAACAAGGATCAGGATTATCAGGAAATTGTTATGACCAAAATCTTGTTAGTAAAGACCCGGGCCTAAATCTAGTTTTAAAATGTCGGCGATTTACGCTTATTAAGAATCTTGGCTCCAAATCAAAATGTTCGTTCACAACTTGCTTGTGACGGTTTTGCTATATCTTATCTGTAAGAAAGGTCAGCGTGTCAATTTGTCACAGTAGCGAAACTGGTGGGGTGGGGGGGAGGCGCGATGCAGCTCCTATAGGGGAAAACAAATTTTCGTCCCGGTATGGAAAGAGATACTCTTTTGTTACCCACCTCCGAACTGTACAGTAAAGTATAGGGCGCTCAAATCAACATCAATGTCGTACTGGTATGAGATCAAAATACTCCCTGCTGCCTAAATTTTGAGACTAGGTCCATCTTAAAGTTTTCACATTCCTGGAAATCGGTAAATCTAGATCTGACTCCCCATTGAGAATGTGCATTAATATAACATATCGAAGTGTTACCAGGGAAGAATTCCTCGTGTGCTGTTTTTAATTTTTTTTGCGGTATCAACTGTGGTACTTGCAGACACAAGGTCTATGAAGTTTTTAACTGACAAGCTGCGTCACAAAGGATTGTCAATTTTTTTAAATGCCCCTCGTCTAGCTGATTCAGGCGAGGTTGGCTGATTGAGCAGTTTGTAATTTTGAATCGTGCAGACGCCATAGTTTAGAGTATAGTTTATCACTACCAATTTTTAAAGATTATTTTGCATTCACGGTTTTTGCCAGACACACAAACCCCCCCCCAAACACAATTCCACGAGAGCTATCACCCACGGTGCTCGGTCCGCAACCTACACTTGATTGATGTCGGCAAATTGATGTTTTAGAACGTTTTAGAAGAATTTTTCGTGAAGGCAAGAGCGTATCTCCTTTTTCCCTTTTAATTTTTTATTTGGCTTTTGTCTTTGTTTTTCTCCTTTCCTTTAATTTTTTTTACATCTTTTTTACCGTTTCCTTTTTTTTTTTTTTTTTTTTTTTTTTTTTTTTTAATATTTTTGTAATATGTTGAATTATATATTTTCTTAGGTTCCTTTCTTCACCCTCTTTTCTCTCTATATAACCTTCTCTCCCCTATCCCTACCTTTCCTGATTCGTTTCTTTTTCTCTTTTCCCTCCCTTCCACACTCTCCCCCTCCCCTGAAATCTAACAATTTTTTTTCCAAGAAAATGACTCTAAATAGTGGTTTTTGGACAATTTCTTGGCCGATAGACCATTGGTCTACCTTTGTCTCGATTTTTATTTTGTTTTAGAATTTTTAGGTGTTTTCTCATTTCCCCTTTTCCTGTTTGTCTCTTCTCCATTTGCTCCTTTTTCTTTACCTTCCCCATTTCCCGCTCGATGTCTCGATGTTTTTTCAATGGACACTCTCCCCCCCCATCCTGGATACGCCACTTGGTGCTGTCTGCGGGTGGGGGGGTGGTCTGACCGGGAATGCAGATCAAACCTTCCTGGAAAGCATAAAGTACGGAAAACGCGGGTGCAGGATCTGAGGCGTGCAAGTCTAAGGTACATTGCGGCATTAAGTGTGGGAGGCTAAAAGTGGAATGTTGGTAGTTTTTATTTAAGTGCACTGTTCACGAGAGGAGGCCGTTTGTAGTCCACAGAATAATAACTAGGCAAGTATTAATAAATAACACTGGAACGTGGAAATTTCTGGGAACAAGCTGAATGTCAGATAGTGGGTCCTAGAATAATATCCTAAAATTCCCGCAAGAATACCTCTTTGGTGCATTTTCAGAAATAAGGGGCAAAGTTTGTATGAGGGGTCAAATTACGAAATATTCCCATTTTCCTTAAATGTGTTTCCCATTTTTGTCATGTCCCAAGGATAAAAAAGGTATAGTTGGCCCTATCGATGGCTTTAGTTTAATAACTATAATGGTAAAAAGGCTCAAGCATCCTTGGGTAAATTTTTTCAGAATGGTCGAGTCCTGCTGAAAGATGTGTCAAATCTTCATCTTGTACATTACACCAAATTAATATTTAAACATATTATGGGTCCAGTAGCTTGCAAAATTAAGGGCCAAGTGTGATGGGGATCTACAGGCTCTATGGGGGTCACTGCTTTCTCCTATATGTCAATATTGAATCCATGTAGGGGATTGGAAGAACCATTTTCTGTTTTAAATTGATAACGACAATTTGAATCTGGTTTCAATAAATTGGACATTTTTGAAATATTTACTCCCAGGATGACCTTTGAATGATTTTCAGGTGCTCTTTAGTACTTACAACTACAGGTGTGTAGATCGGTGCCAGACTATATCCTTTATTGATCCTTGGGACATGACAAAAATGTTGTAACCCATTTAAGACAATTCTAATATTTTGTAATTTTAACCCCGTACAAACTTTGCACCTTAATTTCTGAAAAGCACAAGAGAGGATTTTAGGGGACTTTAAATGTTATTCTAGACTCATTTCTGCACCAATCCCGACATTTTCATTCTTGTTCCCAGAAATTTGCACGTTAAACTAAAATTCTTGGCCTAAACGTCTCAGACGTTTACCGTCTGGGCCGATATCATGTCACGCCAAGCTCTGTAAACTTTATATTTGCAAGTTGTGTTTTTCTTTGTTTGCTGTATCATGTATTGATTTATGTAAATGCTATATTCAACATTTTGCTGCCATAAATATGTTTTTAAATAACAACGTACCCCATTCCATCTTAATCTTCACTTGCGTCTGATTCGCTCTCGGTGTCAGAATCCTCTACTAATTTTAACAAAACTTGTTCAAATTCATCCACAAGATGTTTCAATTATCCCCATAAGAGCTCTCCACATTAATTATGTGTCGCACTGCTTTGTCCAGCAGCCAGTTTTAATTTGGTTCCCTGCCATAGCAAAATATTGTCTTAATCGCTTCCATACGGAATTGTGTATTGTTCTAGAAACTTACCATTTCATGTTGGCTTATATCAGCTCTTAGGGGTTTCAAGTTCACAGTGGTATGGAGGCAAACGTATAATTTCATACCGCAATGTCCAATTTTCAGATAAATAAATAAAATGAAGTTTACATTTCTAAATGGAAATTGATCGTTTCTAAATACTTTTCGCCGGTTGTGTATAGATAGGATATTAAATAGGCGCTGCAATTAATTTGTGGACAACATTGGCGGGTGAGTAACGCAATATTCTAATATCCCTAACCTCCCTAGAGGAAAATGACTACCGACCTGATGATCGCCGCTAAAAAGGGAGGTAGCGTTATTTTTCTTGTTAGAACTAGGGGCAATCAATTTATGGTCAAACTTTTGAAAATCATAATTTTATAGAGTGTTTTTGACTTTCTCAAGGTACTTGCGATAAGACTGTTTTACAGATTCATTCATTCATAAGATTCATAAGATAAAAATCCTGATAAGATCAGGTCAAGTGAATAACAGTTAAACATCGTCAATCGATTACAATTAAAAGGTGTAATTTGCTCAGACTATTATTATCGTCTGAGAGAGGGAGAGAAGGCGCGAAAAAGGGCGTTGAGGGTTGAAGGACAAAATTGAAATTGAACAAGCATAGGAATGAGTATTTTGCTTTTTCGTAAGGATGAAACAAAATTGAAATTGAACATGCATAGGAATGATTTTTTTCTTGAGGAGGAACTGTTATCATCACAGTACATCGTCAATTTTATCCTTCTAGTCATTAATTCACAGGTGAACAACTGTTAAATGGCGCGCATTAGATTGAGTGGATTAAATCTCCTCAGAAATATCACGAAGACATTTGGTCGTTTGATTGTACTGCTAAATATAATATATTCATATAAATCAAACGATTTCGCGAAGCGGTAAATCCGTGGTGTTTACAGCGTTACGATGTCTCGCAGACGCCAAGGTCAGAAATACCCTTTAAACACAATTAACAAATGAGCTTTGTGCACATAGTCCAGTAATGTTATGATTTGACCCAAATCAATTGCAAAAGAATCAATTTTGGTGTTAACATGCTGTGAAATTGTCCAAAAATAATATATTAAAGGTTTACCAAAATCAACTTAGTGGAACATGTTGAAATAAGGGGGCAAAGTTTATTGGGCTACTCCTAAGGTTTAAAAAATGTATAATTTGCCCTATCTATGAGTTCTAGTTTAAGTATATACAATAGGCGCATAATAGTTCCAAGGTCATCCTGGGGTAAATTTTATAGAATGGTCCGATTTTGATAGGACTGGTTGTAAATTGTACAATTTGTCCCACTGGATAAGTAAATGTAAAAAGATTCTTTGTTTGAACGTTCTATATAAGAATTACAGAGCTATGACTAGTGATCTCCCATAGACCCTGTAGCCCCAGTCACATTTTGCGTTTCAATTATGCAACGAATATCATAGACGGTGCAACCAGTATATTTCGGTTCCTGTACCGTTATACAAACAATTTGGCACCACGAACGGAAATATCTGAAAATTTACCCCCATTGTGACCTTGAACCTATTTTGACTCATAACTCTTGAACTACAACCTGCAGATAGGGCAAACTATACTTTTTTTAATCGTGGAAAGGTGACAAACACGTTGGAATACTTCAACGCGTTTTGATCCTTTTCATATTTTGACCCCTGTATAAACCTTACCGGTACCCTTAAAAATATATGTTCCACTCCTTTGATTTTGGTAAACTTTTGATAAGTTGTTTTTAAAGGTTTTTTCAACACAATTCTGGAGGAAATGATTCTTGCAATTAGTTTTGGGTTAAGGCATCATTTATTCTATTTTGACTGGCCTAACAAATGATCTGAATTTCATCCAATGACACTGATTTAATATGATTTTATTATGAATGTGAATGTCCAAAACACTCTTACAATTCAATAATGATACACTCAATATTAAGATTTTACAATCTTACTTTTAAGTAAGATTGTAAAATCTTTAAAAAGGTCACTATGTCCAGAATTATACTCGATTCGCGCTGATAGAGGAGCTGGGGAAAAGTTTTGGGTCATATCCATTGGTGAAATAGGGAAGATGCACTTTAATCTACCCAAGGTGTCGCTTCGCTGCCTAACAATAGAAAGTGACTTGAAAGGAAAAGGGCCAAGTACAAAAAATTTAAACAAATTTGTTTACTGTACTTTTCTGAATTGAACTTTCTACAGTTTTAATACAACCGATTTATAAATCATTCGCATCACTTCACTGTAAAAGCGGTGTTTAATATTCTTCATATCTTCGTGGAACCATATCGCCTTTTATCAAGGCTTTGATTATTTATTCAATTTGTGTGAGTCCGCCCCTCTCTGGACCGCTCAAAGCTGAGTCGCCTCGCTCCGCTCGGCCTCACGCCTCCGGCGTTCGACACGCGCCTTCGGCGCTCTCACGGTCGGTGGATAAAAATGCGAGGCGTCTTGACAAAGACTAGGAACCATATTGAAAAAAAATCGATTGTTCTGGCATGGGCACTATTTGTCCTGGACTTTTGTAGCTTATTATTTTACATTATATAACACAAAAATATTTCTGTCATTTGATTGGTGGATACTATATCACGTGATATAAAATATTATACAAATATGTAATGACCATGAGGGATCTTGTGGACTCTATTGGCCCCCGAGGTGAAATGGAGGGGTGGGGTACTATTTTCCAGGAGACCGAAAAATAGTTACCCCACCCATCCAGTTCCACCGAGGGGACCATAGATTCCCAAAGATCCCGATACGATCATAATATTTGTTTTATATCCTCATTAATATAGTCTTGTTCTTGATTGGTTAATTTTAAAAGTGTTTTTTTTTTAATGTTGTTAAAAAAGGCCTATATGCAAAAAATATGAGAAATAATAAAGTTTACTCACCATCTTGTTGAGGTCTTCATTTCTTTCCAAATTCCCAAATATAAAAATATTAAATGTCCACCAACCAAGTTTAAAACTGCAAAAGTTCAAATTCCAACGTCTCCTAAGATTTTCGGAGGTTCAAAATTCCAATTAAACCGCAAAACATTAAAATTCACATGTCAACATATGTTACCACACTACCAGTGTGGTAGTGATGAAATGTCCAAAGGAATGAGGTCTACTTATTATAAATGGTGCACCCCACCACATCAATGGCAAAAAAATGAAAGTTCGCATGTTGTCCTGGTTTTCTGGTTGGTGATCATGCTGAGGTTTTGGCTTTGTGGACTTTGGTTGATAGTTACTGTGCGAGGATGCAGCAGTCTCAACTGTATTGGCGATATCATGAAGAATTCCTGGATTTTCACTGATTTCATTAGGATTTTGACAATGGCTGTCACTCATTGGCTCCCTGTATTGCTGATGGTTCAAACTTAGCCATATTTGACACTCGTTGTTAAGGCTCTTGACTCGGAGTTGATTCATGTTGACGATATGGTTCGACATTTTATGTTTTGTGTTGTGTAACTCGTTGCGAGCAAGTTATTAATAGACAGGCTCTGATCTGTGGCCTGAGACGGTCATGATATCGCGAGACGCGTAACGGCATGAGTCAAGTATGGCAAAGCCATAAAGGCCATAACGTATTGCCGCAACGCGTGGCGAGAAAGAGCAACGGGTTGCGACATGTCGGCAACGCGTTGAGACATTTCAGCAACGTTGCGGTGTCGGCCAATCAAAATCATGAATTTCTGTGGGACGTATTTCCCAAAATAGACCCACAACGCGTTGCAAAGTATCTAGCAACGCGTTGTGAAACTCACAACGCGTTGCAAGCCTTCACAAACGCGTTTGCGAGATTCACACGGCGTTGTGATGAGCTTTACACCGCGTTGCGGAAGGGTCCACAAGCCATAAGGTCATAACGTTATGCCGCAAGCGTTGTGAGAAGTAGCAAACGCGTTGCGACATTTCGCAACGCGTTGCGGGTCGGCCAATAAAAATCATGAAATTTCGGTGACGGATTTCAAAAAATAGATCACAACGCGTTGCGGAAATACGTTATGACCCTTATGGCTTTCAACGCGTTGTGAAAGGCCTCACAACGCGTGGCGAGCTTCCAACGCGTGGCAAATTCACACGCGTTGTGTAATGGCAATAAGGGTCATAAGTATTGCCGCAACGCGTTGTGGAAGGTTTGCAACGCGTTGTGAAGGTCGCAACGCGTTGTGAGATTTATATTTTTTGAAATACGTCACAGATATTCATGATCGTGATTGGCCGACACCGCAACGCGTTGCTGACATGTCGCAACGCGTTGCTAAATGTCGCAAAAGCGTTGCCTGAAAGTCGCAACGCGTTGCCGAAATGTCGCAACGCGTTGTGGACTTTCTACACGCCGTGGCGCAATACGTTATGTCCCTTATGGTTTGTTAACCTTAGCAACGCGTTGCGAAAGCTTTGTGCAACCGGCTTTGTGAAGCTCGAACGCGTTGTGAAGGTTTGCAACGCGTTGCAAAGTAATCTAGCATACGCGTTGTGGGTCTATTTGTTTAAACACGTCACAGAAATTCAGATTTTGATGGCCGTCACCGCCAACGCGTTGCGGACAATGTCCGCAATGCGTTGACGAAATGTCGCAACGCGTTGATATTTCTCGCAACGCGTATATGCAGCATACGTTAGGCCTTTATGCTGGCACTGTTCAAGCAGCGTCACGCTGGTTGCTCGCAAGCAATGGTTTGTATAAAGCTTGGAGCAGCTGCCTTCAATAGAACATTCGTGGTGTGATGAAATGAAAGCGTTCGTATTCTTGCCGACCGGAAATTATCATACCAAACAGCATCATCTTTTTCAGACGCTAGGTTTCGGCCTTTGCCACATCCATCACACTTCGGGTTAAGCTTTTCCTTGTATTGCTTAAAAGATTCAACAGGACAGCGAGGATTACCTTCTACTTTGTACTACGACCACCTGGCTTTCATCTCATCATTGGGGTGCTTTTGTGTAAACAATTGTCACGAAGAGTGAAATACCTCCATTTGTGCGATGTTGCTGGATGAAAGATAAATCTCCGGTTTCATGTGCCCAGTTTCCCATGGCCGCGATAGCGAAATAGATCATAACAGCAACCATACCTTCTGATGCCTCTGCTGTAAACCCTTGGCCGTAGTGATATCTATGCTAGATTGAATGTGAGTCATGTCTTCATCTCGTATTGGTGGTTGATGCTTCACCCATGGCTTTTCCATTTGCTTTGAACCGAACCATCAAGGCTTGGAAAATGCCTTCTTAGACCGAGGAAAGTCCGATCCATTTATGATATCAACGTCTTTTCGCAAAAAAAGACGCTGAAGTCCGTACCGAATTGACTGCATGATTTTTGCTGTACGAAGCTCACCCTCTGTTTCGCGTGCACCGGCATAAAAACTGTGACAAGCAAGTCGAATCATCGTTGTCCATGACTGAAATCACCGGCGTAATTTCTCTTACAAAACTCTCGAAAACAGACCGACCATACGTGATTTGTGTTCCTTCTTCGTATTTTCACTATCCGGCGTAATCGATGAATTGTGTAGTTCATCTTCGTTTAGAGACAAAATCGCGGACTGCAAAGGGTTTTCATCACCGGTTTTACGCCTACGGCGCAGCCTGTGTTGTTACGGTGTCGTTCCTGCAACGACGGTCAAAGGGAAATATCCCTCAGTTACTGTCGTCACAGGTTCAATTTACAGCAATAACTAATACATACGTACGCGTGATAAGTTGAGTAATGCAAGCAAGAGTCTGTTTCTTGGCGTTGCCTAATTGCAAACAGCCGTATATGATCACAGTAACGGAGCGATACGAACTGGTAACACGTTGGTAGCGAGACAGGAGGGAAATAGGCGCCTAGTTCCTCTAGGGAAATTAGGCCCCTATTCCCCTGATCTCTCTTTCTCGCTCCCCTTTTCTTGCAAATAGTTTGAAACTATTTGCGGTCATGTGACGCACTTTTAAACCAATCAATGACATGAATATATTTAAGGGATATAATTGAGACTAGTTCCCCCAAAATTTCAAAACACACAAAAAAACTAAAAAATTAAAAAAAAAAGCTACTATTTTTCCCGCCCCATCACGCGTAAATAGTTCATTTTTCTGGGAACTTTTTTCCCTGCATTGTTTCTTTACTAGCCTTGAGTTTTTGGGTGGCAGCTGTATCTCGATAGACTTGCAAGTTTTTCAAATGACGAAATATTTTTTATATGTTATTCAACAAATATTGACTGCTCTCTATTCGTGAAATGGTGTAAATACCTCCCCTCGGTGATTGGAAACCGTGGGCCTACTATTCTCACGGTACTCCCTCACCTCGGGTAGTTGTTTTGCACCATTTCCCTCATGAGCAGTTCAATATTTGTACACTATTGCACGTGTGGATAATAATCTTATTCTTGGTGGTGGAAATAATAACCGTCTGAATTGATTGTTAAATAATCGTATGCTTCATTTGTACTTGTTTGCATCCAATTCTTTTTATCGGTAAACTGCAACTAAGCCTCGCTTTGTTTTTCACACTTCTTACGTTCTGTCTTCCCGCCGTTATGTATTTAAATTTATGCAAGACAGTTGGTCTTAAATGAACCCATAAAAAAAACGAAAAGTTCCGTGTCTTAGGCAAAAGTAATATGATATTCCCCTAAATGAAACATTTTTATAGTGAGTAGAATTAACGAAGATCCAGTGTAGAAAGCCCAAAGATTCATATTATAATAACCATACAGCAGGCCACAGAAATGAATATGATTTGCCTGTGAAGGATTTTCCATATTTTTAAACTTAATGCAGTTTATTTAAAGTGTGACGAGAGTAAGGCTTAATATGGTAAATGACTGCCATTTAAATACTTCGTTACTCTACTGCTAGATTACTGCGGGAAATAGACTTATGCACTCAATGTAAAAAGGTAAAATGATTTGGTTTACAGCTTAGCGGAACAATCAATTTTCAAAGTTTAGGTGCCAGACATTCCAAAATGTAAAGGCACAACTTAGATCCGTTCACCCTTCCACTCAACTGCAGTGCAGAGTTGCTTGCCCTAATATGTTCTAACCCAAGAGTGGCTCAAATACATTGTACTGCAACAAAGTTAAATTGTTTACTTGCATACCAGTGGATTTGCTAAGTTACAGTGAGCAGATCGATATAATCCGATACGCAGCACACTGCAATGCATTGGCAGTGGAATCGAACGGACCTTTAAAGCTGGCACTGGCACATTTCACAAGTAGATGAAATTTCTCAATTTGCTCTCAAATGATACTAGGCCATTGGAAGAACAGAGATATATTTTACACATAAAAATAACATAACCCCAAAACAGATAGGGACTGGATAGGGACATCGATATGAAGATAAGATATCCATAATTTGTTGGCCTAACTTTTAAGTTTTCCATAACGTTAAACAACAAGTGTATAGTATTACATGAATATGTGACTCACTACTCACTGATATTAAAACCACAAAGGTTATAGACCGTCAAACAGTGTGCATAGGGTGGAAACATGCATACGCGTGCGTGTTCCTTGTGTTAAAAGCATTATCGTCAGTATCTGCTAATTTCGCGCCCGCGACGCTAAATTACAACATCGTTCCGTTTACCCATATGAAGCTTAATTGGGCTTAATCATTTCGGGTGAGGGCGTTTTTATATAAAACGTTACCCATGCAAAAACGATTTGAAAAATCTTGAGGGGCACTATTTATTATCAAATGTGCCAGTGTTCTTTAAGCTAGGGGCTCCGCCGGCACATGCTTAACAAGTCGAGCCAAAATAAGCACGTTTTAGTTACATTCACTCAAGGGCTATAGTTAAGATAATCTCTTTCAGGCAATTTTCACTCACTACCTTATTGCCCCTCCAGTCCCAAGTCTGCAGCAGAGGGGACAAGTGGGTTTTCGGATAGGTGGGGACTCTAATTTGAACAAAGGTTGCCTATCTCAAATTGTAGCTATAGGTCCCAGGATCAGAAATTCATGATTGCCAAAACTTAAAAAGCTTGTACAAATTAAGGTCTGGGGGTCAAAGTTTTACCCCCTATTTTCAGCATAAACATTTGAAATACAAGCCCTTGTTTATACATTTTATCACATAGCTGGGCTGTGGTTCTCGCAATATATTTTGACACATCTATTTTAACATACTTAAAATCTCTATAAAATGATGAATAGCCATTCGGTCCCCACCCAAACCCCCAATCTGACCCCACACCCCAATCTGTTTTGAGATGGCTGTCATAATCCTTGCACTAAGTCGCAAATGAGAAAACACAGTAATGCACTAGTGACAGAATTGATCATTCAAGGCTCATTGGGATTTTTTTGTGGATGCCATGTGTAGGTGGGTCTGTATGGTATTTGTGTGTTGTGGGGTGGGGGGGGGGGGGTGGGGGATAAACCTAAGATTCATCCGCGACATTCGTGTCAAGCGATGACTGGCGGCCGCCGTGTCACCTCATAGTTTAAACTCTAAGTTTAAATGCATAGTAAAAGGCCATGGCATAACCAAGGGGCGCCCTCTAGCTCAAACCCTTGCCACTCCGCCAGCCCCCCTCCCCCAAAATGAACTAACGTTTGTAACAGTGTCTATGAGGGGACCCCCAATTCGCGCCACCTCACATATCCTCGCCACCCACTGCTGTCTGCTCTGTCTGATTCTGCCTCTGCCCCCCCCCCCCATTTGCAAATGTCTGGTTGCGCCACTGGTCAAGGGTTTTTTTTTTAAGCGTAAATGTGTTAGATTAGGGGTAGGGTTAGTGTTTCTCCAACGCCTAAATACAGGAGGCGACGGGGTGACTTTATGTATAACAGTCCGCTCTTTGTCTATTGCTCCGAAAATTCCAATATACCGTATTATGGCTGTAACATGACGTCATGTCCACGATGCATCACAATTGGTATTTTCCACAGACATATGCGAAATCCAATTTTTGGCGCGTAAAAAGGTAGGAATACGGTTTCATGCGGTTTTCAGCAGCTCTACTTAACGGCAATTGACTAGTATTTACCAAACAGACAATACTGGTTCATGATATTTTTTTAAAAATGTACCATTAATATTCTGATGCAACCATCCCCTTTACCCTCGACTTTGATGGGCATACCCGAACTCCGGTGAAGGTAGTTCCTTCACATCTTTTTCGCGTTAAATGAATGGAGAACCGGAAAGTGGAGGAAAGCAATACCCGCAGCTTTCACAAAAGCTTTTGACATTTTACATGCGCCATCGGAGTTCACGGGGTGGTAAACCACCCCCTTGTTAAGGCGAGGGCACCCCCCCCCAAATTCCACAAAAGGGGCAAAAGTTCCACTTTTCCAGAATATTTGAAAAAAGGTCCAAAAATTAAAAAAAATTGGGGACACTAAAGTCCACCTTTTGGTGATCAATAAGTTCCAAAAAGTCCAAAAAGGAACCATTTTAGGGGTTTAGGTCCACTTTTTACCAAAAAGGGTCCCCCTTTTTTGAAGTCCCGCACCCCTCCAAAATAAATCCTGCGTACGGCCCTGGCGATGGGTAAAGTTTATATAGAAAGAGGATATAACCAGAAGGAACAATTCCCTTTTGAGTGGTACATATACGACCCTTCATAATTATTGAAAATGATCTGAAACTCTGGGGTATTCTCACTTTTGGTTTGGGTAGGGATGTGCGGGGTGCGGCCGGGTGTTGACCACTCCCCCGAAATATCAACAATAAAATTTGCTACCCCCATCCTTGGTGGAATAAGCCCCCCATAAGCTTGAGAGAAACTACCTGTGTAAATTGTATTTTAGCCAATTCTGGCGCACTATTTTCACATTTGTGTTTTGTAAGCATTCTTCATACCTGATTGACTACTGTTAAAATTACTTGAAACCAAATAAATGCAAACCCGTTTTTACAACCAATTGTTAAGAAAAAGGGGCCGTCCTTATACCAAAACGGCTGAAAATTATATACCCTTCTCTGCCGCACATTCCCGTACCAACACCCCCTTTCCGCTAAGAACCCCCGCCCCCCGTGGCTGAAAATGATCTACCATGTAGAACTATTCACGTATTACTTAGCCATATCTTGGTCCTCTTTGTTAACCAGACTATTTAACACACCTGACGGTCCTAACCTAATGCGGGGGGGGGTGGGGGGTTACATGGCCCAAACTTCTATGATTGCAACTTTGGTATCAATGAATGTTTCAGATCTTCTATATCAGTGTTCCCAAAGTACCACTATTCAATTCACCATGGTTTACTATTTGAAGTTATATTGAACGTACACCCTCGAATATAAGTAAATATTACTTGGGTTTAGTTTCAGGCAGTTTTAACGAGTTTCTTTTTTGCTTTTGCTTTTGTTTTGTGAGTGTCTTGTTCTGGTATTTTTGGCTAAAAGGCAAGCAAATTAAGGTGCAACGAGAGATTTCACCATATCCATTTCCTAAAAAATTGAAAATACTGATTTTTTGCCACAATGTGAAGATCCTCCCTCAAAATATCCCCATCTGAAGGATTAAGCTGAAAATGTTTCTTTGGTACAAAATTGTGAAATGTCTAATTTTCAGGTATAGGAGCAAATACGAAATTCAGCCTAAGTTTTCTATGGAATATAAGCAAATGCAAAATCACCCTTTCTCTCCTTTTGGAGACATTCCTTGTACCAAATGCAAGGTAAGTAATCTATTTGAGTGTCTAATCTATATTAACATTACTATTATGACATAAATATTAGGTGGTGCCTCCCAAAATCTCTCGTTTGCCCTTTAAAACACTTTAAATCCACGTAACAGCCCCCGGCTGTTACGCTACGGCACGTAAGTTAAAAATATGAGAGGGAAAAAAAAATAACTAATTTAACCTTGATATGATGATTTACTTTAAAGGGGGAGTTCGTGATCCACACCTCTCCCCCCGAACTTGACCTAAAGATTGATATTTTTATATTGGAACCGGTTAGCCTTAGTAATCCACGTGTTCCTAATCTTAGAGGCAGATTCGTCGCATCGAAAGAAGAAATCGACAATTTTGTATTTCTCTCTTAAACCGACAAAATTACACACGTAGCCTATGGGACCGTGGGAAACGAGCAATTGCTCATCAACATAAAACCGCAAGATGTGATCGCTCAAACTTTGGAATAAGTTTCCTCAGGACTCTAGTGATCATGATAAAACAGAAGTGCTGTCTTCTTATCCGTGTCCAACACTGTGGTTCTCAATATGATCCAGCCATAGATGGGTACACGTCTGGATGCTTTACTGAATTCCGCACTTATTTGGGTCATTGTTGCTCCAGCATGGGCAAACAAGAGGGTTCCATTGTCTGTGGTGCTGTTCCACAACCACAGCTACTATCCTGATCTTCTTCCATATAGCCCCACTTCTGCAAGGAAACCTAGATCGGCCAGGTCTGGTTCTCAATCTGTTGAGGCATCGCCATTCAGCCATGAGGAGTCAGAGCCGCAAGGTGGGAAGATGCTCACAGGTTCAATAACGATAGATGTTACTTGGTTGATGGCAACGTCTTTTTTCCACAAAGGAGATCTCTCTTGTACCTCCTTAGAGACTGTTTCAAGGGTGGACTTTACAGAAAAGGTGCTGACTGAAATAACGCGAAATGCATCTTTAACCTATCAAATGTACACCACTCAAGTATAGGACAGTTTTTCACTCCATTAACCCCCAACTTTGATGCCTACTCCCAAAGCCGTAATTTGAATCATTTGTTTTATCTTAATTTTGTAGATGTTTTATGAAAATGATGAATAGAATATGAGTCACTGTACATATAGTTTTAAGCATTTTAATTACTGGGCAGAAAGAAAAAGAAGAAAATAAGTCGAGGATGGTTGTAAGTCAAATCACCATGGATAGATGGTATAGATCTAATTTCGGTAGATTCCTCCCCCCCCCCATGGTGATTTGTAATTATTTTAGATTTATTTTATGAACCTAATAAATGGTGATAATACATAATCATATAGGCATTGGCGTCGGAACCGGGGGCGTACAAGACGTACAGGTACGTCCCATTCATTTTGCCCCTCGCCCAGGCGCCCCCCTACTTTGTGAGAACAAAAAAAACAAACAAACCTGGAAGTAAGAAACTGATTTCGGCTTTCAGAAGGGAAACACCCATTACGGAAATTTGCAAGAGAACTCTGCAATGACGTTTTCTGGTTACTGAAGTTATGAACTAACATGGTCTCTATACCTTGAAGAAATCTAATAAGACGTGCGCCCTATACTGGTCACCATAAAATAGTTAATAAACTGATCCCGTTCTTATAGAGGCTAGCTTGAAGGATTTTTTTTTGTGTCAAAGATGCTCCTCTTCAATGCAACGACAGGATGAAGTCGAGTTCAACATACAAATACAGAACCTAGTGACGCCTCGTCCAGTGAAGGAATAACTGACGCCGCCCTTGAAAATAAAAATGTTGACGATTTTAAACAGGCAATAGCACCTGTCAATACTGATGCCGCCCATTGAAAGAAAATTGCGGAAGAAGTACTGCAATGGCACCTCTATACTTCAATAAGTCTTGTCATCCAAAAGACCAATGATCATGTTAGCCCCTTTGAACGCAAAGAACAATTGATAAGAACGCAAAAAACAACAGCGCCCTGCTGAATTGGCTACACTTTATGTGCACTATGCCACCATATGGAAACAAAATTGCACAGGTGATACAAATATGAAGTAATGATTGATTCCGCCCACTAGAAGCAACTGATCCCCTAAGTTCTATTCTGGTTATCCAATGAATTTAAACTGTTGCGCCGCCCTTTAGAAGCAAATTTAACAAGCAGCGCCGCAATTGCTGAAGTCTAGACCTCGCTTACTTAGAACTTTTTTATCATAGGAGTTTGCACGCGCTGAAAACTCCGCACCACCACTTACACGCATGTCAAAGGTTTCTTCTGGAGTATGATTTTCTGCTATGCTGGTTATCCAATTAAAGTGATTGGACTTGTGCTTTGTGGCCAATAGAGCAAATTTTCAAAGGTTTAACGATCAAAAGAATTGGGCCACGGTCAGTTCCAGAGTCAAACTGCTGCGCCACTTGAAAAATAAATACCAGAGTCTAATAAATAAGGTGACGCCCTTGATCTAGTTCTTGTTCCAGTAGATAAAGTAGGCCTAATCCCTCCCGTCTAGAACAAATTTGAGAAGCATAGTAAGCATGACTGTCATGAGAAGACCGATCTCATCAACTATCTGCACCGGCATGAATATGGTAGCCAACTCAAGAGGTCAAGGAATTCAAGTATCTAGGGTCCCTATGTTGCTGGACAGCAAGAAAGATAAGACTTCCTGGTCACGCAAAGGACAAGCTTGGAATGCCTGCCAAAAACTACAACCACTTATGGACAATATGGTATATCCCAATTTCACCAAGCTGAAATTCTTAGGCCTGTGTAGGGAGGAGTATCCTCTTATATGGATCTGAGACCGGGACTATGAAGAACGAAACGAATGGAAAGAGAAAGAAAGAGCTACAGGATAGACTGGGATGGGCACCTACACAAGCTTCTTATGCGAGTACAACACATTTATCCTGGCCCGAGCACAAGACCAAAGCACAGATATTATGGAGATTTAATCCCTCCAATTTCATCTTCTGTTGCCAACGCCGTGCACGATTTGGCCGGTCACTGTCATCGTGCGATTGACCCAAGTAGTCTCAGACGGCACATGTTGGAAGTTACCATGCAAAACAGGGGTTCGTCGCCCTTAACTACCATTGATGTGATTGCTCGAGAAATCCAGCAGGATCCATCTGCATCCCCAACCTAATGACAAACAGAGGACATTTGGCCGCTACCATGGTGAACGCATATCGGCTGCGGCCGTTAGATAGATAGTGAGGCAAATGGCGCTCTGTCATCAATTAATTAACAAATTTGATGATGCCCCTGAAGTAAGTAAAATTGCAGAAGTAAGAAGTTATAATAAAGCAATGATGTCAGGGGGCATCACTTATGTAATGGAAATGGGTGTAAGCCTGGCGCTTCCAAACACTGAGTACAGGAACAGCAAGGGCCCCAAAATAGATGTTTTGAGTGACCAATTTTGCTTTTTTAAATGGGGTCTCTGGATGAAATTTTAGCAAAATTTTCTCCAAAAAATAGGGGTCCTGTTGGTGAAAAATTTTCAAAAACTTCAACAAAATCGGGTGTTTTGTTTGTGGTAAAGGGATACCCATGTCAAACAAGCCTGTTGACACCCCACCCCCACAAAAATACCGCCCAATGTCACTACTGTGTGCAAGTGTTCCTTCAAAATCCTTGAGAGGCTGATCTCAGGTGGCCCGGCTGGAGACCAGTCGTCGAATCCCATCTGCCCAACAAACAAGCAGGTTTTCGCCGTGGCCGGACCACTGTCTATCAGATTGTAAAACTCACAATGCTATTGCAGAGCGCTCGAAAAATCGTTTGTTTGTAAGGCAGGCGTCATCTGTGTGACTTATACTGCAGAATATGACACCGTGTGGTATTAGGGCTTGACAACTCAAGTTTTTCAGGACCATCCCGGATCGCCACCTTGTGAAATTCCTAGGTAGCATGCTTGCAAAGCGTAGCTTTGTTCTTAAGCCAGTGATGGGCAGGGAGGCAGTCGGACAACAGGGATGAGTGCCGGCTCACATTCTGTTCAAACTGGTAATAAGAGATTACCTCCAAACAACATTATGGTTACGCCGCCGACATTGCCCTTCTTCACGCGGACAGAAGCTGGAATGACAGTAGGAAAGGTTACACTACTGCAGATAGGCCCTATTGCAAAGCATATCTCAAGCATGGAGACTCAAAGCGAGTGCGAAGCCAAGACCCACCGCCTACTGTCTTCCATTCGTGACACCAAAGAGACTCATCCCAGCTTCAAATAAATCTCCATGAGCGCCCACTGCCATACCAATCCTCCACCAACTTATCTGGGAGTGAAGCTGATTGCAGCTTACTTATTGGCAGCTTACTTATCGGCAGCAATTCGAGTCAGTATGTGCAAAGGTATCTTAGAGGAATAACCTCTTGTGCAGACTTGCTGGATCTTCATGGGGGGTGCTCTAGCCCAATCCCTCTCGCACAACCACTTTGGACTGGGTCTACAAGCGGTGGGAATATGCAGCCACCAACCAATCAACAGTGAGCTGGATCCATTGCGCAAGAAGAAGATGGTTGTTCAAAAATAAAAACCTACCATTAACTCAATTTTACTTTTTAAGACCCGTTATCTATATACCAAAAGAATTCTAGAGTTCAGTTTATAAGGTGTGAACCTTTTGCCTAATTTAAAATTATTTCCATCAAAATTTTCGCGAGGGGAAAAACGTGCTTTGGAAAATGAACATTACAAAGGTTCGCGCTTCGCTCGAAAGGGGCCACCCCTCCCACGTTCATCCTGGGGCTTCATATAATCCCCAACCAATGACTGATGGTTCGTGGCAAATAAAGCCTACCCCATTAACTAAATTGTACTTTTAAGACACGGTGTCATAAAAGGGAACCTTTTGCTAATTTCAAATTTGTCGGCATCAAATCTTCACGAGAAAAGTCATTGGGAAAATAAAACTGTAAGGTTCCGCGCATCGCTTAGCGCGGAAGGGGGTACACCCCTCCCGTACCCACCCCCTTAAATATGGGCATACCCGTATCGTGAGCAATTACAGTTACCCAATATAATTAAACATGTTCCCCCCGGAAGGGAAAAAGGTAGGCGCCCCACCACAGCGGTACGTCCCAAAGTAAAAATGACTTCCGACGCCGATGATGATACGGTGCCTATCAAACACATGCGTTATAGCGACAAAGCATTGGAAGTTGTACCATATAGTTGATGCATAACAGTGTCAATTTCATTTTGGCGATTTTCATAGGAGGTCCTTTCCCACTCATAACTCAACTTGTACACGTTATATTTTTGCATCATGCAGTTCGGATTCCAGAGATTCAGCTTTAATTTGATATATGATTGCACTTTTTTCAAATTAGGTCACCGGTTACTCGAAAAAACAAAAAATAGAGGTTTTTTTGGGCTCTGCTGCAGCACTAAATTGGTGTCAAGTTGATGAGTTAGGGTTGGTTGGGTGCTTCAAGGTGCTGCCAAAATGGACGAAATGGGAATGGGAGAAAATTGTTGGGCGAATGGCAATAGATCATCGGCATTGCAGATAAATAAGGCCAAAACTGTTTTATTCAATACAAGATTATAAAAAATGCAGCCTTCATACTATAGTCTGTAGAATATGCGCTGGTGGATCCTCGTTCTACAGTCGGTTTTTAATACCATTGGAAAAGAGTGACGCTTTCGGTTATTTGACCAAATTGTATTACATTACCTGGCATAATGGGATTCACTGAGCTTCTAATTTCCGGCATAGGAGCACGCTATTTGAAAACAAGCCAAGTACTGGTTACTTATCAGGGCACAATATTCCTGATTTGTTTCGGAGAACCAAAATACTGCTAGATATCTTAACTATTTGGGCTTGCGAAAAGGCTATAGCCACTCAGGTATTCTTTTTCTATTCCATCTGGCATGTATTTCTGGCTCAACATGAAAAAAGTTGGAAAATGAGTCCAAACAATTTTAGTCTTAAATAAGTGTTTTGTGAAGTGGTTTCTGATTAAACACTGACTGTCAAATTGTTAGTTTCTTATGGAAAGCAGAGGCCGCTTTAAAAATATTATTTTTATTTGCCGTTTAGAAAACTATTTGGGACTCTTTAAGTTCTTATCTTGGTTGATATTGAAGGATAATTTAGTTATTCTGCCTAATTCTTATCTTGTTTGATATTGAAGGATAATTTAGTTATTCTGCATAATTCTGACCTACTGGCGGTTGGTTTTATTGCAATTTTTTTACAATAGAAACCGGGCAAAACCAGCCAGAACCATTGAGTAATCCATGGTTCAGTTTTGAAGTCGCCGCTATTTTTATCTGTGTACAAGGCTACAACAAACATGAAAAGGAGGATCTTGCCTTTTTTAGCTTGTGCACGATCGTGTTTTTTTTCAATTGAGTGTTTCTGATCATCAAATTCAAGATTTTTGCAAATGTGTAGCGCTGTGGTGTATTCTACTTGGGCTTATTTTGACCTAACACACCTTCATGACACAAATTTTTGAATTCATGACCTTTCTGAAAAGAACACACAAAAAAATCACAGGGTGCTTGTAAAACAGGCGCGTAGCCAGCCTAGTGGTTCCTAGGGGGCAATTTCCTGGTAGGTGCAACAAATGTCCCCATTACAAGCAAAAGTATCCGAAAAAGGGCTGATTTAACATGAATATCTGTCTTTTATTTCCCGATTTCTCTTTTTTTGCAGAGGGGGCAGTCTGCTCCCTCTGCCCCCACCTGGCTACGCGACTGGTGTAAAATATCTATTCTATATGGTTAGACTATTTGGTTGTAAGGTATAATGTTATTGTAGTTTGAGTGTTACCGTACCATATGCAAATAAATTGACAGAAATGTCGCCTTAGTACGATATGCTCCACGTGTTCCTTTAAAGACGACGGTGAAATTGCAGGAGTTTGGTTATGCACATTATGTCTGTTTCAAGTACAGTGGAGGATCCCAGTAGTAATAGAAACCCGAGATGAAGAGCCGAATGCACCACGGGTTGCAACGAAATCGGCAGGTGGTGATATCCAATTGAGCCAGTACCAATAATGTAATAAAATTGGATTGATTCAGCTCAAATTTATTGGTCAAGCTATGAGTTGCAAAAATGTTGGGCGAGACGCAGTCGAGCACAATATTTTAAAACCCATAGCGAGAGTGCGAGACCAATAAATATTGGGCGCAAATCATCCAATTTTATCATTATCATGCGTTGGATCCGATATTATCGCGCATCGGACACCTCAAAGCATGATAATGTCCAATAATGGTCAAACGTATTTCAACATGCAGAAAATAGTTATATTTACAAATGGACTTCAAATTGTACCAGTAGTTCTTGACTGTACGATACGTAATTAGTGCAAAAAATTGTGTTTTTCAAATATGTTATTTCCTAGAATCCAGGAATGCAAGAAACGTGAAACGTGTCAGAGCGAATTAAAAGATTTAGTAAATGGTAATTTGCCCATTGTACTCCAGAAAAAATACAAGCAAAGGAACGCCAAAAATCAAATTTATTTGTACATAATATTTCTTGATGTATTTTTAGCCAAACGTTTAAATAAATTATTATGACGTCTCGTAGACGTCAAAGGTCAGAAATACCTTTCAAACACAAATAAATGAGCCTTGTGCACAAGTGATCTAAATTTTATAATAAAACAGATTTAATGATTTGTAATTGGTTCAAGAATTTGGTATGTCCAAAACAACATTAGTAAAATTACACACACTTTATACTTAATTGTAAACAAGGATGTCCACTAATGTCCACAAGAAGCGTTGCAGTTCAACGAGGTTATATCCTCACAGTGATCACTCCAAAATGACAGCATGCAAAGTCACACATAAATATCCATGGTATATTCCATAAGATTCTTCTCAGTCCTGAAGATAACTTTTTTCCAGCAGTTCCAGACGACAAGGTTTTCCCTCGACGACACTAATGTTCCACAATAATAAAATCCAGGTATTATACCACCATCAGTCTGTCGCTATGTCCTCATATAGGACCACAAACTGGAATCCCTTTTTGATTCCAAAACTTGAAGCTCTTTGGCTTAAAAGACGACAGCAGACAATTCAACTATCAAGCTCCGGCGGCATCCAAAGTATTAAATCCTGGCACTAGATGTAGAACTCAAATCTACCATTATTGTAGATTAAAACTAGCTACAACTATACTTTATCAGTAGCTCCAGATTACAACTGCTGGCCTCAGTCCTTCAGTCACAAGTACTATTTAACTTCACACAGCTAGATTCCCCTTTCTAACAATAATCATTACATCATCATCATGCATAAACATAACCTTACACTAGCTGACCAATTGGAATTCACATAAATTACTTCATCAGAATTACATCACTTCACATATATAACTTTATGGGGGAATTACCTAGATTCTGCAATGTTTTGATCTTAAAGCATAAACAAGTTGACTCAGTTTCTAAGTTTACATCTTGGGGAATTCCCCACTTCCCCTATTGTGCAATCTAACAGGTGCAACTTGTACAAACAACTCTAGGGTATTCCCCTTTCTCTTTTTTATAGTAAGCAAAAAATTAATAAATAAATAAAAATGGCTTCAAAAGAGCGACTAAATGAATTGTTAGGGTTTAATTAAATGTTGATGGGAGAAAATCGGAATTGTTTTATGGACTGGAGATGACATAACGTTAATGGAAAATGAGAGTATATTCATCACTGTTTGACTCAGGAAATTGGCAAAAAAGGACCACGTGATTCATGTGAAAAATGGAGCCAGAGCCAGAGCCTAGATATAGCATCGAGTTCGTCGTTAGATATGACCATGATTCCTAGTCCTTACTAATATCGATTTTGTCATAAGAGCAAGACGGCCCACTATAAGAATCTAGCATTGTAAATGAGTGAGTATAAAAAATAGTACAATCAATAAATTAGATTGTCTATTATCAAATATTAAAAATCAACCCATAAAGAAATAACTGAGATGAAATGTACAAAGGGCATTCAAAAGTCTAGTCTTTACTCTTTAAATTGATTGTTTTTACACATTACCGTTAACCAAAATCTTTTAATTCGCTATTTAAGGAACATGACAATCATATCAAATGGTTTTTGCTTTCATGAATTCTAGGAAATAACATTTGTTTGAAAAACACTGTTCGAAAAACAAAATGTTTGCATTAATTACGTAACGTGCAGTCAAGAACTCCAACTTTCAATTTATTAACATATGATACGGTAAGACTCAAAGTACACTACAATAATATTACACCTTACAACCAAATAGTCCAACCGTTATAGAATAGATATATTACACGCACCTCGTGATTTAGTGTGTTTTTTTCTTCAAAAAAATACGCCCGCTTGGCATTATTTTAAGTCATATGAATTTAAAAAGTTGTGTCATGAAGGTGTATTAGGTCAAAATTAGCCAAAAGTAGAATACATCAAAGCGCCATGCATTTCAAGAAATCTTGAATTGGATGATCAGAACCACTAAATTAAAAAAAAAAAAACGGTCGTGCACGAGCTAAAAGGGCACCATCCTCCTTTTCACGTGTGAAGATGACGGCCTCATGTTGTAGCCTTTCACGAAACTTAATAAAAAAAATAGGGGCGACTTCAAAACTCAACAAGCGATTGCGATTGGTTCGAGCCGGTTAATATTGAATAGACAAAAATTAACACAAATCCGTTTTGTGCTACATTTCTGCATCAGGTGCAATGTCATATTGCTAAATTGTGCGAATTACTTTCTCAGCCAACAGATCAAAACATCATGGAGGTGATATAAACTTTACAAAGAAAGTGAAATCAAAGTGTAAAAACATCTTATCACTATATCAAAAATGATCTTGTACACGATTGCACAAATGGGTTTAAATCTTAAATGTTAATTAAAAGGGGGACGGGCTGTCTTTAAAGACTTATAAATTGTGGGACTGGCAATTGGTCCCGCAATTAGAAAACAGTCATACAAATAGGGTGTATTTTCAAACATCGCTCCAACAATTATGTGGATAGAACACACACACACACATACATAAATTCGTATCTCTGTGGGGACCATATATGTGTAAAACTGTGTAAAGTGTGTAAGCCTTGTGGGGACATTATGCGTTCTGTACATAAGTTATGGGGTCGAGATGTCCCCACAAGGCATTAATGCCATTTAGGTATACGTTTTGGGGACTTGCTTCTAGGGGTATAGGTCTCACAGAGTACACCAAATAGGCCATTTTAAGCAATTTAGAATGTGGGAACATGGCTTGGTGCCCCCACCAGAGCTAACTCCGTCCCCATAAGGATAGTACTGAACGGATCATTTTCCCCACAAAGATACAATTTTCCCATCACACACACACACACCACACACACACACACACACACCACCCACACACACACACACACCAACCCAACCTCACTCACTCACACAGACGAGAAGACAAAATCCAAATTTTCTATGATATCTGTGTAATTTTTACCGATTAATTCAGTTTTACCGATTAATTCAGTTTTACCGATTCACTCTTACGGTATGTTAAGATAAATCCCTGTTGCATTGCAAAATCGATTGTTTATGTTTTTTCATTTTCTGTTGGGCTCGATGTGCTCAGCCTTGTCTGTTTTCGGACATATGAATGTCCTTACTCTGTAATGGTTTTTGTCACTGTTTCCTAGAATTCTTAGTAAAGTCATTACATTTAGTCATCCATCGGTATAAAGTATGACATTTTACAATGATTAATATCGTTGTTGACTCTGTTTTTTCAAAGGACGAAATTTTGACTTATCACTTTAGGATGCCGATGAAATGGAATTTCGTTTAACACACTCGCGCTCATGTATTATTTTTACAATAAATATTGGGAATGAGCTATAGAGATTTTGTTCTGACACGTCTATTCTTGAGCGGAGCTGAGTACTACAAGTAGCTAAAAACATTTATCCATATGTGTGGACAGTAACATTAGCATCTGCATGTATAACATTACACCAATCAGTATTATACATATCGAAAATATTTATAGCCCTGAAAAATGGGACTAGCTGCGGTTGCAAGACTCCCGCCAGGGATATAAAATCACAATAGTAAATCTCAGGCCATTACTAGAGCATAAGTTTTTTTTTTTTAGATTTTGGGAACGGTACTCTCTTTAAGATCGGAATGGAAACAAGGTGTGATACCATTATTTTAAGTGGAAGAACTGAAATAATGGTTCTGTCGGGTTTCATTCGTCGTAAAGAGAGTACCGGTTCCCACAAATCATCTTGATTCTTACATTAAACAGCTGATCTTTGAGGTCATTCTTTAACCCAATTTCGCGATACTTTACGGCTAAATACAACAAGAAAGGACTGCCCACCACCCAGTGACAACATCGAACAACCCGTTGAACGCAACGATCATATGCAATGAGACACAACGTTGGCAGGCCGCGCGAACGTCTCAAAACGCGGGTATGATGCAATCGCTTCAACCTAAAAATAACGTCAAATGAGCGCGTTATACCTGGGTTCATTGTCGAATGGAAACGGGCATTAAACCAATGAAATTGCTTACATTTTCACAGCTGTTTAAGAATAAGTAATTTTAGTAATTACTGTCCGTACGACAACTTTCTGCAACACGTAATTGAATGAAACACTTTTGAACACTTGCTGTTTGCTTCCTTTTTATTTGAAAAACAATAACCTATGCGATCCTTCAAACCTATCCGTCACTTTTAGACTGCTCCTGCAAATTCCAAATGGTTTGAAAATTCCTTTGGTTGGATCACTGAGGTGTCTTCAAATTCATTTCAAAAATGTAAATATTTTAGTATTTATACCTTTAATTGAGTTTTTCATGGGGATTTTTGATCGATATAATTGAACTTAGTTAAAATGAGACTTTTAACAACTTGACAACTGTAACTCTTCCCAGTAATGTCAGGGAGCGCTTAGAATGTGCTTTGTGTACTATCATATGGTAGAATGCAGTTGAAAACCATTGTTATGAAGAATATTTTGTGGCTTCCAGATTTTTTTTTTTTTTTTTCCTTTCGTTTTTTCATTTTTTGCTTTTTTTTTTTTTTTTTTTCTGTTTAGTTTTTTTTGTTTCTTCATAAAGTTGTATGAACTTTATTATGATTCACTGATTTCCTTTTGAACAATCTGTTAACATCATGTTGATGTAGTTGGTATATGTAATGTTATGTTAGGCATATTGAAACTGAAAAACCCCAGAGGCTTTTGAAAACACCAAGGACAAAACAGGCACAAACCAAAACAACAACAACATTATGTAACGTATAAGGTGTGCTAGTTTGTTTTCAAATGGATTTACATGAATGTGTAAAATGTATTTGGATAAAATTATCAGTCTAACTTGCACAATGAACAGAAAGTAACAAATTTATAGTAATAGGCCTTGACACCCCCACAGTTCTTAAAAAGGCAAATCATCTTTGAGGAATCTATGAAAGGTCACTTTTGCGCATTGTGTAAATTTCATCGACAAGCTCACCAACAGTTCACGCTCGCTGTTAACTTGGCGGTTTGTCTCGTTGGGTTTTTAATGGGAAAAATATTGTCTATTGTGGAAATCTGGCTTAGACTTGTCCACTACAGTAGATAATCAAAAGACACCATTATCGTAGTTGTAGTTTTTCTGTTGATTTGTTTTATTAGATGCCTGAGGTTAGCTCGCGGCTGATCGTAGATTATAGCACCGAGACTTGATGAAGCCCTGTACTATGAAATTACAGTTAAGAATAGAAAGAATTTATAAATACTTCAGCACTGTTGTACACTGGATTCTTTGATATGAAATGAGTGAGTGAAAGGGGTTTACGCGCCCACAACGCTGATTGATAGTGCGGTGAATGGAGAAGAAAAGCACCTCCATTTTGTTATTAATACACCAGTGCCTTTGGTTTTATCTATTGAAGTATCAAAAACTATATATCAAAACAAGCGATATTTAATTAAATAATTGTGGATAAGCATGAAGTGTCTCTTAACATTCAAAATATTTAAGCAGGATTTCAGCACATAAAAGATTCAACGCCCTGGAAATTTTGACGGGTGACGGATGTTTTCATCAGAAGAATTCTTGATATTAGCACGAAAGTTAATTTGTGTTCATATTAAAGAATTTTTATCACCAAATATTGTGATATTTTCAGTCGGCACTTCGACCTTCAACGATGCTGAGGCAATGGAATTGCTCGCATATCGCAGGTTAAAGACTAGACAGATGGTATATTTGCTTGCTGAGGGTGCAATGGTGAAGAAGTGTTAAGGATAAGGTGAAAGGTCATTTAAGTTATAAAAATTCTGTTCAGGGTTATCTTTGCAAAGAAAATATTATTGACTTAACGAGTACTATGGATTGGATCGTCGGGAAAGTAGAAAATTATCGAGTTTTAAGGGAGAAAGGACGACCTGTGTTCATGATCAGGTCAAAGGTCATTTGGAATCCTATATATTTCCTTTTCTCTATGGACAAAGGTCTTCATGAGTGCGAATGTAAGGGACAACTTCAAAACTCACCGCCGGTTGACCTGCGGTTCAGGGCAGCTGAAATGTGGTTCATGGTTTAAAAACCAATAGAAACCGGTTATTGGTTGAGTTTTGAAGCACCCCTAATATTGATGAAATGCTAGTGGTTAATGTGCATTTGAGTTGTAAAAAGATTTTACCGAAACGTAGGGACCTGTTGACTTTGAATTGAATGTTAAGAATCATATACATGATTCAACCACCCTGAGTAAATAAAAGAAAACATTTAAATATATTCAATTTTGACCCTTCGTTTTCCATTTGAATGTTGTGTTCAAATCTTAGTAAAAAAGGTCCAGAAATGTTTTTCCAAAGGTTTTTTTTTTTTTTTTTTAAATTTTGGGGGGATAATCTATCTTTGAATTAACTGATATGTCGTTTTCCAATACTGTGAAATAAACATTTTGGGAATTAGTCCTATCTTAGACCATGGAGTTATATATAACTCCATGCGTAGACCACCGTGAAAGTGATTGTTGAAGAAGATAATACATGGTGCGTAGAATCATGTGGTAAACTAGAAGTATGTAATTACATCCGCTATAACGGGGCCATCAGCCCGCCGGGCAGAGGCCGGCGACTTACATCGCCGAGAACCATGATCTGGGGACACATTATAGAGTAGCGTATGGCAAGAAAGTCGGTGGTTCAAAAATAGCGTATGTCGCATTAGAGAACCGAAATTGTTAATGTGCTTGCTATATCTTCTCAGATCTGTGTGTTCTTGTGATGATATATATCGTCGTTCTATGGGGACTATGAGAAATATGGAAATTTAATATGTAACTTGGCTATTATTAAAGGCAAACTCCTATAATATATCTTGGAGTTGGTAATCCTACATGTACAACGGGCTTTGTACATTCCAATAATGTTTTATGCAAAAACGATTGTCACATATGAATACTACTTGTACTCTCGAATCTTTGTAGTATTGTAAGTTTTTGCATCTCAGCTGACTTAACAGTATCCATAATTCTAGGTTACATAGGAGAGGTGGACGCCGGTTCACATGTGGTCGGTATCGTGACCAATATACTCGTTAATCATCGTAGGGAGAAAACATCCTATCAATTACTCGGAGCTGTTCGATCATCCAATGTCTTTGGATGAAAGTGAAAAGAATTTAAAATTATCGTCCTCTGTATAGAGAACATTGGTAAAAAGTGATAAAACGAATTTCCCTGCAATTTAAAGGATGATAGGCCTACTCGAATAACAGGGCGAGGGAAAGAAGTTTACTTAACGTTTCCCTAAAAGGTTGAATCATGCTGAACTAGCATGAATTGCATAGCTGCAGCTAGTAGGTCTAGTAGGAGAATTACTCTAATATATTGCAGGGTAAATGTCAGGGCATGACGAGGTTCTTCATTTGTTGTTGGATCACTGAAAATAAAAACTTCCCTTAATTATGTGTTATATAATTTTTAAAATGGTGTCGCACAACAGTTGTAATTGTCTGACAAGCATGTGTGACAGCTGCGTAGTTCTTTTGCATTGCGCTGAGGGCGATGCATATTAAATTTGAAGAAATATTTGTTTGTCAAAGAAATATTAGGAAAATGCAGTGACGGCATTTGGGTAAACTTTGATTATTTTAATGGAAATCATCCAAAACTGTGGCATTTCATCATTTATTGTTTGTATCGAAGATTTTCCATTTCAGTTTACATTTGGTGATGGATATTAATTTCCATTTTATATTAGTGTGTGCAGGTCTCTATAGGGTGTTTTTTCGATAGACTTGGAAAATAACAAAAGGCGCTTTTAAATAGTGGCACCAAATGAAACGAGATGATTTATTTCTTTTCTTTACTCGACGTGATATTTTATTTGGGTATTGTTCGGCTTTCGACAGAAATACACGAAGGAAGACAAATGTTTGATAATAAAAGTAGTAGCATTAATGTTTCATAATTTGAAGCAATTATAGTCCGTGCTCGACCCATATGACTTGCGCAAGCGTCCACATAAATTGTTTTGATGGTTTCTAGGCACATTGACCTGCTGATTCCAAAATTCGATGCTGCCACTTGAGCATCATTGAAGGCATAGTGAGATAGGGAAGGGGGTTAAGTAACAGGGGTAAATTTGTAATGTTTCATGTGGATTTTGAAATATGGATTAGGGAGTGTTTATCTTGTCCTAAGGTTTAAAAAAAGGTATAGTTTGTATTACCTGCAACTTTTGGTGTATACACTACAAACAAAAGTTGTTCAGGTAACATGGGATCAAATTTACAACGATCCGATTTGTTTCAAATTGGTTTCCAAATGTTCGTATGGGAATGTTAAAACAGAAAATAAAACATTTGACCTCATGTCAATCATTGCTAAGGTATCTCACAGAGAACTAAAATGATTAACCCCCAGAGACCCTGTGGCCCTTCTCCATTATTTCCCTTATTTATACCACAAATGGTCCAACCAGTGTGTAACCTATATTTGACATAATATAAAACAGATGAAGGAATTTGAGCCCATTTTGAAAAGAATCTGTGCATTCTTAAATTGTTTACCCAGGATGACCTTGAACCATTTTAGACGTGTGTGTTAAAAGTAAAGGTACCTAGATATGCAAAACTATACCTTTGTTTTAATCCATAGGACCAGATGAACATGATATACACCTTTTAACCCATATGAAGCATTACAAATTTTACCCCTGTTAATTGACCCCCTACCCTATCTCAAAATATGCTCAAGGATGCCAAAGTGGCACATCCAGATTTTTAGAGTCAGTAGGTCCAATCCTTGCCTAGAAACCATCAAAATATTTTGTGTGGACTCTTGAGCATGGGTCACATGGCAAGGTTCTTTGGCCGGCACCAGGACTATACGTTAAGTCAAGACATATCCATCAAATCCCTAATAATTTCATATCAATGCCGATGCAAGCTTGTTTGTTATAGTAAAGGAATTTATTATTAATCATTGAGGATATTCTCGTCATTTTAAGTAGGAAAGTGATGACAAAAGAATAATAAAGGCTGAGAAGTCATTGTAGGCATATGTAATGTGTGGGCTGTAAGCTGTTCGTAAATGGAAAGTTAGAGATATAGGGTTCGTAAGTGGACAGGTAGAGATATAGGCTACCCGGACCTTAATGAAGACTTGCACAAATAGGGAATGGGTTTTTGTCTATGGAGATCCTTTTTGTTCATAGAGTCTCTGTATTGAGGACTAAGTGATTGAGCAGCCAACCATGGTCAGGTCAAGTAGCAGTGACATGTGCTAAAAGTGCTCTTAGTTGTCTACAAGCAAACCACATACTAGCATAATTACATTATACCTTTCGCATCTGCTTGGTTCCGTTAATGAAAGCTCGTGATACGGAATAATGCACATGATATAGGAGGGGCGAAGGGTATAATGTAATTAAGCCCACTTACTATAAAGATCGCATAGGAGATTTCTAGAGGGAGATACCCGGCTGGGCTGAACCTAGGTCACGTTCAGGTCAAGATCATAGATTATACTGGGCCTAAAACTTTCAAAAATGTTCTAAATAGTGTTAGGTTTTTGTTTTCTTTTTTTTTTGTTCACTAACATGTTTGACAGGATACGCTGAGTAAAATAATGTATTGTTTACTCTATCTGTCGATAATAGTTTCACGGCTATGCAAAACCCGTTCAAGGTCATCTTGGAGCAAAATTTTCATAGTGTTCCAATGTCATCAAAACTGGTGAGAAATTATTCGTCTGATCAACTTAAACTGAGAAATTTTCATTGATTCCACTGTTGACACCAAATATGTATTATATGCCATTCGTATAATGCCCAATCAAAGAAATATCATTAAGTAAAATCTTCAGAAAGCTATGGTAGATTCCATTGCAACCCATCAGTGTTGATGGTGAAAAGGAAAGTATCTATCGATGTATTCAGGGACAGCCGAATATTTCCTTTAATCCGCAGTCTTAAAGCCACTAGAAGTCATGTTATTCACGATGTAAACCAATTTTGTCTAAGTGGATTTTGTTTACATTATTTTATCAAAAATTGTTGAAATCAAGTTACTTGCAAGTGATAAAGCTGAAAACCGTACTCTTTTAAATGACGGCTATTTTGGTGCAGAAGAATAGCATGGTCCCGACATTTATGACCTTATGAAATAGTCCGAAAGCTATATGTAACAAGCACTAACAAAACCCGGTGTCATAAAATAGAGTGTCCATGTGAATGAGTGTCCTACCGTCCATCTAGCCATTGTGTTCTTCATTGAGTGCTGTATGCATCATTTGTTTCAGCACTGTACCCAAATGACCTCGTCTACAAGGTCGCGGTTGATTCCGTACATGTTGCCATGTTAACTAGGACACTCTCCCATGGGGGACAGTGAGAGAGAGAGAGAGAGAGAGAGACACACACACAGATTGGGCATTTAAGTTTTGAAAACAAAACAGCTTTAACAACGACGAAAGAAAAAGTAATAATATAGAATGATCAACAAACCTTCAAATAACGATTTCTATTATTGATGTCGAATCTCTTATAGTATAGGTCAAAGTTGGCAATATTGGGGCAAAATCATTTGGGCTTTTGGACTTTTACCAATTGTATTTGGATTATCTCTGATACAGGTAGACCTGAAAATTTAATTCCAATTCTATTTTTCGTAAGCATGATAAGTCTCAAAACACCTCCATTATGGACGTATTCACAGAAAATCTACTTCTGGTATTACTTGTGTTTCAGTCATATTTGATCTGAAGTGCACAGATCTGTGATTGAAACTGATAACGTTTTGTTGGCTTATTATATTTGACAAAACGAAACGAAACAGGCTCAGTGCACTCATTGGATTACACGATTGATTACGTCAGAGTACAAAATGTATGATAACGGAATAAAGCGTGTTTCCAATGGGTGCACTGAGCCTGTTTCGTTTCGTCGAATATGATAAGTCGTTTTGTTTGCAAGAGGGACCAAGCTGAAGAAAACCAGCAGAGAACAATATAACAACCGTTAATGTTCTCCGTTGCGGATGTATCTGTTTTGCGTTGCGGATGTTGCATTAATACGGCAAATATTTCAATTGTTACATCCGCAACGATGCAATGACATCATCTCCTAATAATGAGCACAGATTTTGAAAAGTCCAAAGTTTCATGTCATATAATTTGTTATCAACTGTCAAAATGTGCATATTTAGTTTTGTTCAAACAAGAAGTAGTACAGGGTTGTTAAAATTAGCATTTTAAGGAATGCACGTCCACGTCAAGTCATTTTTTTTTTATCTTTTGTCATGTCTAACAAAACCTGATTATTCGGTGAAATTCAGTATTTTTTCATGAAACTGCATAAGTTATTCTATCCATTTTATGGCATGTATTACTTAAAAGGAATTAAGATGTGTTGATTTAAAAATATTTGACCAAACGAATATAATAACAGTGAGTTCACCTACTTATTTATTTTGGCGTACTCTTTTACATACCTACAAACTCTACTTTGGATCTACATCGGTAACGATATTGGTATCTTTGTTAAATACGTCGCACTTCAACAACGTGTCATTAGCCGACTCCAATATTAACACATAGTATACGTAATAGGCTACTAGTATTCTGTTTATCGAAATTCACCAGGGTATTTTGCGCTTTAAAGCCATTAGCCGTTTCGCATGTCTTGAGGGCATAAAAGCACTTGTAGATTGTGGACAAGCTATATAGCCTAATACTTTGACAGTTCGGCAATATATATAATACTCCACACATAAAAAATTGGAACCGGCGTGATGCATTTAACTACATAATTTATTTTTATGTACTTACAAAGAACTGTTTATTTCAAAGAATAGTTGCACAGGGACACTCGTCTTTCCATATCCCTTACGTCCCAAGAGCAAAGAGCAAAATGACTAGCAACATGACGATCACCGCAAAAAGGGAGGTAGCAGAATTTGCGTTGTTAGATCTAGGAGCACTTTCCCCGTAAACACAAGGCAGGGGTTTGCCTCGTGAATTTTGAAAAGTGGCAAAAAGGGCATTTAGGGATTTAAGGAATATATATGTGCTACTATCGAAAATATATTCAAGAGTTAACTTTTGCACAACATATTGGTGGTCTTATCCCAAAATGTTTGGAACGTTTGTGTATCGCTTATGCAAAGGAACTCCGATTTTAATGGCTGGGAGCATACAAAAAGAAAGCCTACTGAAGGTAGTTTAAATTATTAGTAATGTACGAGTAAAACGTTTGGCTACAACGGCGTCAAATAACAACTGCTTCTTATGAGATCTTCCTGACTATCATATATTTTGCAATTTCCTTTTTTGAATAACAATATTTTGCTGGTGTGTTTGGTTGACTTTGAACAGTCTTTTGATTCTTTCTTCAGGGTAATTGACTTATTATTAACAATTCTGTAAGCCTTGCCAATGTTTTCATGAAACCAATTTATTTCGGCGTGTTTGTGTGCAACGCTAACGCAGCATGTGTGCTATCAAAGAGTTAAAAATACATCATGGGAGGTAATTGCCCATTTTTAAAGATTACAATAACAAACCTTGACATCAAATTTTGAAACTGAAGTAGCAAAAAGACTCCCAATTATGTTATGCGCATTTTAATACCTCATTTGAGAGAATAGGCGCAATATTGTGTGCCATGGCGATAATTTGAATGAAACTATACAGTTGCCCTGTAGGCTACCCAAGTCAACAAGTATAACATTACATTCTCTGCATGACTGGTTATGGATGACAAGACAAAGTCGTACTGTCAAGCTACTCGCCAGTACAACATGACCTTCTCTGCATAACTTGTTATGGATGACAAGACAAAGTTGCACCGAAAAACTACTCAAGCCAATGCAACATGACATTCTTTGTATGACTGATCATGAATGACAAGACAAAGTTGCACGATGACTTTCTCTGTATGACTGGTTTTAGATAAGCGGAATACAAACGTTGCTACTGAAAAGCTACTCAATCCAATCAACATGACAATCTCTGCATGACAAGTTATGGATGACAAGATAAAGTCATACTGTAAAGCTGCTCAAGCCAATGAAACATGACAATATCTGCATGATTGGTTATGGATGACAAGACAAAGTTGTAATGACAAGCTGCTCAAGCCAAGCCAATGCAACATGACATTCTCTGTGTGACTGGTCATGAATGACAAGACAAAGTCGCAGTGAATAACGAATCAAGCCAATGCAACCTGACATTCTCTTCATGACAGGTTATGGATGACAAGATAAAGTTGCACTGACAAGCTATTCAAGCCAGTGCAACATGACAATCTCTGTATGACTGGGTATGAATGACAAGACAAAGTTGCACTGACAAGCTACTCACGCCAATGTTGAGGATCATACAGAGCATAGATTTTGATTGGTGGTTTCGCAAGGATGTACGAAAGCCATTTCATATGTCGGTAGTGGGTTTCGGTACCACTCGTAACGTTCCGAGTGATACATGAAAATATAAACGGGTTATAATTTGGTTTAACTAATGAAATTTAGCAAATTGTTCGATGTTTTGGGGTTATCGGCATCATGTTCCAAGACCAATAGGTATCATTTTTATTGTGAATAAACTTGAAACTGAAACCAAAGCATACGAAAAGGAACATTCAGCCCATAGTTAATAGCAATCAATATTTTAACGTACGGTAATGAATAGTTTTAAAGAATTGGGCATTATGCAAGGCCTCCCTTGAAAAACGCATGTGCATGTCACTAAGGCAGATCGATTGCCGGAGTAGGAGAAGTATTAATTAGATACACACTAAACCTCTATAAATTGAAGATTTAGGTAAAATTGATGTTAGTGTCCGTACAGGCAACGAAAAGTATTTGAAATATTGACAAGCATTATCTCTGTTTCATTAACCCGGAATTGAGTTGGTGAACAGCTTACGCTATTACGGCATACACGGCAATCCCTGGACTAAAATGTTTTCTTAGACGTTTTTCTACCAATGATGGATTTTTAAATGATCCAATTGAAAAGTATTAGGCTGCTGAAACTCGTCACCTTTCTGAAAGGAAGAGAAAGATCACATAATTCCAACCTGCCACGTGGGTAATTGTGTGATATAAGGACTGGGAAATTAAATGATAATAGCAAAGATTAGTTTCGACACACTTAATCTTCAAACTTTTATTTCCATTATTTATTTTAATAAAAATCAATCTACAACAAACACTCAAAGCAAAATACAGAGTAATTATGGAAGAGTTGACCAAAAGGCCAAGTAGTACAGCTGTTAAGCAGATGGAGTTGTGCACTTTGTGATACAAGCATGAAATTTTCCCCAGAGATAAGTATGCCCCTATGCATCAATTTTACGATATGTGCGATGTGCCTGTCCTAATATGGCCGGGAGAGGGGTTTTCAAAATGGCACCCAAAATACCCTACAATGATGAAATCCAACTGAAAAATATGTCATTTTCTGTTGGTATTGAGTATTTTTGTTAATGGCTCGATATGGTAATGTCTTCAGTATAACAGCCAAGATTAAGTTTCACTGATGCATTAAAAAGAGGGCCTTTCAAAATGGACACCAAAATCCCATATTCAAGCCCGAGAAGTGGGCCCTGTAAGTCAAATATGCTCACACATTATCCAACATGGTAATTCACATCCAGACCATGAATCTTATTTCAAGTTAAAAAGATCTTTCCATACTTGGATGTGTAACAGCAAGGTAGAACACACAAGCTGGCATTCATCACTTTGTCTCCCGCGGACCACAACAACGCGACTGGAAATTTATTCAACATGCAGCTGAAGCTATTACAGAGGGTAAATTCGTGTCACCTTTCAAATCGTCCAAAAACCTACATGTATATAGGTCTATGGCACTGCTGTGCACACCATATATAATCTCCTTGAAGGGCTGTTCCATACATGCCGTCAATCCAATTCATAGGGGGGAACGCTCAAATCATGATGAAAATAGCACATCCAGAAATGCAGCAAAAGGGTGTCATTTCATCATAGCGGACTTCCACATGGAATGCTTGGGTATCCTATAGGCCTACAGTCATTGTTTAGGGGTGCAATTACATAGTGATCATGCCTCTGTTTAAGATAACAAACAACATAAAGGAAACCAGATTTTGGTGTCATCACAACTATTACTATAGTGTAGTGCATATTGGTATTAAATGACTCCAAGAGTAGCCTGTTTTGGGTGTAGAGGGTCATGTATCAGGACATGATAATTTCAGAGATTAGGGCATCTTTTGGCAGCAGGACAGTGAAAATGGCCTCCTTTTTTAGTCAAGTATGTCGTGTTTTGGTGGAAAATGCGCATTGCTCTACATGTATAGTGGTATAGGGTGCCTTGGCATGACCAGCATCGATCCCATCTACCATGAACGGTGCTTCTGTCATGGCAGATCACCGTAGACAAGTGAATGAACTTACACAGAGCAGCAAGGTCTGCTTGGAGGCAAATGAGAAGGGTGACACTGTCCTTCTTACCTCACCGGTGACACCACTGCGTATGACACAGAATGGAATCGAGGCCTGGCTCATCAAGCAGCGCAGCTGTTAAGATTGCGCTTGATGGACGAATGGTACATTTACCTTTATAGCTAATATCAAATTCAACTTCGTCCACAAAACCAGCATATGGGCAGCAAATTCGACTGAGGTGTTCCAAGGATCAGTCCAAGGAAATATGGTTATGTAGATATCTGACTATGCTGAAAAAAAAACACAGATAGGGAAGAATATAAAAAAATCCTCAGACAGGCCATAAAAACAATTAGACTACACTTCGGTAAAGTAACACCTAGGAGACGTGGACATATAGTTAAGTGAAAGAGTATCCAACAGCCTTCATCTAAACAACATGGAAGCTACACGGAGCTAGATGTTATTATGTCAACAACATAAAGACTTGATTTCAAATTACTACTAGTACCTGGGAGTAAAGCTTGACAGGCATTATCCTTTCATCAAAAACTGGCAGTACAATGGATAAAATCACGTTGTTGATGTAGAAATTGAAACACAGTTACACTATTGTTTGGCGTTAGTCTGTGGAACAATCGTAATCATTAGTGGTTGCTAATGCTACACCAATACTACTTCAATCTTAGAAGGCAAACAGTCACTAGCCTGTGCACGGAGGCTTAGAGCCAAATTAAAATTCCAACACAATCACGAGATCAGTGTCCCAGTCTCTTATTCCTTTTTTTCTTTTTTCACATAAAATCCATACACAAACTGCTTTCTCTAATAAGGAACTGGTTTATCTGTCCTTACCCAATGAGTATTCTAAACAAAGGTAACTCAGAAAGAGTCAGCTCAATCAGTGATTCAAAAAGCAAAGTTATTGTTCCAAGGGCGAATTTTGGGAAACTGATCTGTCCCACAATGCTGCTGGGAAGACTTTTCACAGCAGGTTAGCACTATGGATGATCTTTAGTCACCTGATTGTGTTTTTCTGGATGTTGGTTAAAGCAGTGGGTCCAGCGCATGACAACACCAGGGGCGCGTCAAGGTAAATATTAGGGAGGGTCAAACATTGGTGGGATTAAACTAAATCATACGATAAAAAACCCTAATTTTAATGCAAATTGCTTAAAACCCTTTTTTCTGATTTTTTTATAAAAAGGTCCAAATTTAGAGAAATATTGACAAGAAGTCCACTGTTTTTGTGGTGAAATGTTTTTTTTTTAAAAAAAATTTTTTTTTTTTTTTTTTTTTTTTTCTTTTTCAAAAAGTGCCAAAATAAGGACCCATTTTAGGGGGGGGGTTTTTTTTAGGTCCACTTTTACCAAAAAAGTCCACCTTTTTCAAGTCCTGCACCACTCACAAATAACTTCTGCGTACGGCCTTGCTCTATTACCTGAGAAATGGAGCGAAAAGGGTCCGTGTGCTGTACGAAATGCAAAAAAAGAAGGATTGTTGTTTGACAGCGCACCTTGAAATATATCCTCAATTTCAAGTTTGCATCAGGAAAGGGGTACATGGCAGTGCATCTCTGAATGGCTGTCAAAATTATGTAGGATGTAGCCACTCATAAAATATGTCTATAGTGCTTACAAGTAGGCCAACGCGTGCTTCGTCTCAGCTTTGTAGTGTTGAAAACGAGTTTCATAAGAAATAGCAGTGAAAGGTGTGCATGAATGACATTAGCGTAATGTTATGGTATAGCACTAAAAAGGTTTTGCTTTTGATTAAAAAAAAAAACAAAAAAAAAAAAAAAAAAAAATTTTGTTATAGACACGAATCGTGTTGTATTTACATTGATGCCAAGTTGATATGGAAACAAGTACAGTAATGTTTTACTCTAGCACGAGGACAGTTCAGCAAGATGCAAGGGTTAAGATTATTATACCATTTTTTTTTCAGTGTAAATTACAGTAACCACGCAGTGTACAAAAATAACGTAAAGAATCAATGTCATTTTAAAGTGCCCTCAAGTGTGCAAAAAAGACCCCCATACTATTGTGCCCTGTAGGCTTGAATATTTCAATTTGAATAATGATGACATGCCGGGCTTCAGTGATTATGAGTCTCTACAAACACACCTGTATCCTTAAATTCCTTGTCGATACAAAACCAAAGATACGAGGCCTCAACCAAGGATGAATGTGTCTGGTAAGTACAGAAAAATACATGTAGTTGCATTCAGTTCAGTAAATGTCTTGTACAGAAAATCACAGTGCGCACATCTGCAATGGAATGCATAATGAATGTTAGAGGCCGGTTTACTACATCATCAGTAGGGGATTTTTTTTTTGCTCAGGCGGGTATATTATGTTTTATAATCTCCGAACAGCTAACATGATCCTGTAAAAATGAAAATATCACAAATCAAACAGTTTCAGCCTTAAAGTGGCAATAGAATCCCTTTATTTATGATAGAATGGATTTTGGCAGCATTTTGAACGCGCCCTCTCCTGACAAACCTGGGCATCCAGCGATGGGCACATATCTTGAAAAATGTTGTATTGGGCCATGCTATAACTGTGGAAAATGTGGGACTTTATACAAAGTGCACAATTCACATATATAGAGGGCCTTACAGCGGACTAATGAGACCATAGGGAGTTAAAGGAGAACTGTACTAAGAATAACTTAACAAATATACGCTGTAAAAATAAATTGACACATATCGAGTGGTTTCATGGAAAAACACTGGAATTATACTAACCATAAAAAAAATGAATAAAAACACATTTTGTTTGGACCATGCGATTTGAATTTCGCCGCTAGTGATATTGGGATATGTTACGTGTTATGCGATACCCACGGCACAGCAGTAGTGTCATAACCTTCACATGTGACGCTTTTCATAATGTGTATTTACTATGCCTATGTGTGGACGCAACGTGAGAGCTCGACCGTATCGCATTAACCCCGTTATACAATGAGCCGGAATTTTAAAAAGCACATGGTCGACAAGATGTTTTAAATTCATTGTTAAGGTATTAAGATAATTCTGTTTTTTGCTGGAAACCACTCGCTATGTTGTCAATAATATTTTTTTACAGAGTATATTTATATATTTAATTATATTCGTTGTACGGGTTCTCCTTAAAACGAAAAGAAAATGTTGCTAACCCACTGACAACATGTAGACAGCATATCAAAAATCACACCCGGAAACGGGACACGCAGAGGCGTACCGGGGGTAGGGGAACATGTGCCCCGAACGTAATTTTCCGTCCGTAGATTAGGTCCGTCGTACATTTTGTCTAAGAATGTTTTTTAGGCGTGTGATGCATGATGATATACAGCATGCAGAGTACGTTTGGCCTCGTCCCCTCCCGCTCTTCCGATTTTAGAGGCGACGCTAAAAATCGGATCAAACATTACTTGTGATACTGCCAAGTAAGGTGATCATATATTAATACACAAGAATGTTGTACTCTTATCTCTCTCTCTCTCTAAACTCGTTCATCGAGAATGTTCTAATTTTTCCTCAGTGTCATATTCACTGTTATTATCAATAGTTACATCCCTCATTATAGTTGTGTTGTACCTAATACATGTGATTTGTTTGAGTGGTATTACTAATTTTACTAGCTATGTTTTTATGAGATACAATATAAGATATAAACTGGAATAATTACGATGTGTTAATGATATCGTTCAATAAGTATAATAATAAAGGCACCTAGAATTGAAGCTTGAGGTCACAACGAGTATGATGTTTTTGAAGTTCTTTCTTACATATTTACATACTGTAATGTTATACTTTTTATGTTAAATAATTTCAAACAGAGTATAACCGACTTCAGGGAGAGGGTTCTAAAAAAACAATGTGGCACATATCCACAACTAGGAACAAAAGTCGTGAGGGGGTGACACCCACGTCCTATAAATGAAAAAAAATATAGTTTCAAAGTATCAGAGTACTTACGCAATGTCAGGCTATCGGTACATTACATTGCATCTATATAGACGGGGACATTTAGGGACACATGGAAATATGAGTAAGCAAGAGACAATATAAAGTTATCATTAACACTAAAATACATCATAAAAAGGATATTATTGATAAACCTGGTATTGCTATGGAATTTCTACTGTTAAGTTATATCAGTGACAACATCAAGAAACTTGTATTGTCACAAAGGTATAGTAATCATTCGGAAATAAAATATCGGATGTCACAAAGAGGGGACCAATATCATTACAAAGTGTAATTCATCTCAGGATCAACTTGAGCGGTCAAATTACAAATCGGATTTAATAATTTAATAACCACCTATCTGTCAGTCTACACAATTATATTCAATGTCAACCTTATCACAATGGGTGATGGGGTGACATTGTATTGCAATACTCTTTTTCAGGACATAACAAAATATAAGTAGGGATTTCAGACATTTTTAAAGCAGGTTTCATCAGATGCATGGAAGAAAATAGTCCACCCAAGATACGGCAGCAGGGATATTGGTGTATAACCTATAGTTTGCATTTATATTTTAACTTGGAAGCAAGATGCGAGCGTGCCTGCAATGACCTTTGATATCATATGGAAGTCTAAAGTCACCAGCAGTAGCTAAAGATCGCTTCATCAGGCGCACCTATATGTGGAAATCGTCTTACTGTATCGTCCAGAAATATGATATGATGAACTTGTTGAATTACAGTGATCTCCTCTCAAATAAAGAATGGGTTTGTATTTTAATATTTTAATCAATCAAATATGCAAAGACGTGAAAGATTGAATCTATAGATTTTGCGTATGACTTAAAAAGTGTTTTTAAATACAGACAAATTTGTTAACGTTGCGTTATCGTCGGTTATGAACACTATTACTGTAAGATCAATCGTTTGGGCTAATTTTTATTGTTTAGATATTGTTTCGGTTTAGGAGCTTTTTGAGTGAGAAGCCCGCCGATTTTTAACATGTCAGTAGTTAGACGGGTGTACTTTCGGCGAATGATCAGTATTGAGTAATGATTATAAAGTTCATCTCATACAAAGAAATCACTTTCTTATGGCTAAGGTTTTTGGACCTGTTGTATCTACTTTTTAATTAAAAACAAAGAGTATTGATATTTCTTTCAAACTTGTGTGAATAGTTACCTTGTGCAGTGACATTTGAAATTCAAGTCTAGTGGCAATCTGCGGTCTGCACTACTCCTCAGCCAAAATGGTTAACAGTAGTCAGTGCGGTTATGAAAAACACTCTTACTGAAATATCATCGCCGTGCTCATTTTTATTGTTTCGTTTTATTTGTGTGTTTAAAAAAAAACAAAAAACATTAAAAATTTGAAAATAAAGTAGGACGGAATTCTTTCAATTGAATCCTCAGTCATTGAGTAATGACTAACGAAGTTACACTGTCAAAAAAAGACATTCATTTATTGTCTAAGAGCCTTGAGAATTTTGTAAACTAACTTTAATTAGACAAAGAATAGTATTGATATTATTGAAACTTGCTGCGAAATGTTAACCTTGTGCAGTGATATTTTAGATTGAATGGGCAATTTAACACACGCATGGACGGAGGGAAGAAGGAGAAAGCGCTTCAAAATCCCTTGGACCGATGATCATCGCCGCCCTCGTTAAAACAGGTTCGGTTTAAGTAAAAACTATTGTATGGAAAAAATACAACACGAGAGTTCGATATTGATGCTGAAGGCATGTGCCTCAACATTGCATCGATGTAGATAGTTAAGGCAGATAGCGACATATATTGTAAGAATTTGTGATTTTCGTTATAAACAAGCATGAACTGGCATAAATGTTTACAATAAATACTCGGTATCTCATGATTATTTTTAGACATGGAACCACGTCCACCGTCAATCATCCTTCAAGGGTAAAAAAGATTCATTAATCATTTGGTGGTCATTTATAGAAAGACGTGGATAGCATGTTCCCTAGATGATTACATTGATTCTATTTTAACTGTTACTTTCGGCTTTTACAAAATTGAATGTTTGTAGCGCCTCCGTATTCTTAAAGTATATATATTGAGATCAAAAATCTAAGTGGAATTGAGGAAGAATAATGGCCGTATCCTACACAAGGCACCAAAACTACAGTGTCCGAAGGTGCCCGTTTTTCAATTTTGTCCCGAAGTTGGCCACATTTTGGGGAAATAAATGAGACCCTTGCCGATAGATATCCGCTTTTCACTCAAGAGAAAACTACTGTTTTAAGCCACATGCCTGTTCAAAGTATGTTAATGGAAGTCCATCGCCATATTTACCACAGCATGTAATGTACATCGATGCATGTTGATGCACATGCATCAGCATCAATTTGATCTTCGGACGTTGTTATCTGCAATTAGGCCTAATCAAAATCTATTCATAGTATTCATGTTTTAGAAATTCAGATGAATAATCCCGTGATCAATGGATCATATATAAATCCGATTGTTCCATTTTTGTGAATTTTGGTTGATTACAATGTTGATATGACTTGTAGCATGTTCAAACAAATCACCGAACTGTAATCTCCAGTGAGCTAAGGTATCCCTGATCCTCTTCAATGAAATGTCATGGTTTGTTAATGTAGTAATGCTTAAAGAGATAAGAGAAAAATTTCCAGCAAAATTGCCCCTCCCATTTTTTAAAAAAAACAATGTTATTACCAATATCATTCAATCAAACCTGGAGGCTGCCCTTCATGGCAAAACTAACGTATCTCCATAATCCGCCTTTTGTGATATTTTCCCTTAAAGTTTGCCCGGTTTTGCATCTTCCTTCTCCATTAAAAATTAGCGAATTGAATATATTAATTATTTATCATATAATTTTTCTGTATATCCATCAATTTTGAGGGTTAATGATTAAACCGATTTCAAATTAATCAAAACAATTTGTCAAGTTACGTAGTTTTTGCCATAAAAATGAGTCGGAAAAGGAGTTATGGCAAAATATACATGCAATATTTCAATGTCTGAACACAAATAACTTTACAAGAATACAATTCTTGTATGGTTTGTTTTGCAAACATTTTTAGCTGATCTTATGCTTTTTTTAGTGTGATCTGGCATCGTGGTAGCCCCATTAATTTGATAGCAAAACCACTCTCATTCATATTTTTTATGTCAAAACTACGTATCATCTGAGTTACGTCGTTGCCATGAATGATAAGGCGATTTTGAGAGAAAATGACACTAACTAAGAGATGACGCAGTTTTTGCCGGAAAAATCCCTCATAATGAGCAAACGCACTCGAGTTTGGACATGTGCTATCTCGGAAAGGAAGCATTTCTGGCATTCAGACTTTGCTGAAATGAAGCAAGCGTCGGCCCCCAAATTGCCCAGAAATAACTTAATCCTCAAAAGTCAAAATTTCGAGTACGTAGTTCTGCATAAGCAGGCCGCGGGACAATAACGTAAAAGCCAATCTTCATGTAATAATAATGCTTTTGTATTTATTTTCTGTTTTTGCATGACAGATATCCGAGGATGCTTGTTTATGGGGCCAATCATGACAGCAGAGAGTTTCAGAACTTAGTGTTTGTTTTCTTTTCTTGGTTCAATAAACCTACGAAATGTCCTCGGTTGATAATCTACAACAAAGCGCAAATTTATCAGATTTGTATCCTTCCTCATAAAATCTCGTGTCCCCTTTAAATGAAGAAGACCGTCTGTGATTAAGTCGAAATGTATGTCACAAATAGACCCATGTGAATGTTTATGATGTGTTAAGTTATGCAACCTTTTCTGCAATGTTTGGTAATGTATTTTTGACCTCAAATTGACCTTGTTGTGACCTCTAGGTGACATTGTAACCTGACCCGTGCAGGTGGTTCCATACCATTTGTTTTTCCAATTAATTCTCTCTACCTCTCTGTCTGCCTAATTTGATGCTTTTATAACACATGCACAATTTTAACCATTATCCTGCCTTACTAACATTACAATTCTGTGGTAAATATGACCCAACTCTTCGGGATCAAATTGAGAAAACGGGCAACTCCGGGCACTGTCAATGTTGTGTCCATTGTTAGAACGGCAATTTTCTTCCCAATTCAAGTTAGATTTCGTCTCCAAAATATCATACTTTAAGAATAGACGGCGTTTCAAACATACAGTTTTTCCCCAAAAAAAAACTAAATCATGTAAACTCCATCTTAGGACATGCTATCGATCCATTTTTTTTTTGACTGAACTACTCAAATTTCGGGCTGTAATCGCCAAGCTCTTTGTTTTCGGCTGCGTCTCCACAATGTACACAAACCACTGCGCATTGGGGATATACCTTTCGCGCACAGTCATATCTTGGTTCAATTCACTGAACGGGCCCACTTCTGTCTGTCGGCGATGATCATTGCACAATAAAGAAGTACTCACTGCGAGACGCGGTCCTTTGTTGTCTATGCTTTTACAATGAGTTGCCAATGATATCATTGGGATAATCGGCGTTTGCGTAATGCAATTCGGAAAGAGCGTTCTCCTCTCCTCTCCTACCTCCATGCACTACGCTACTACTTAGCCATATGTATTTGTTTCCCAACCATGGACATAATAGAGAGAAGGACAACCAACACGAAAACCCCCAATTTACCTAATTCTATTACCCATTCACTCGACAAAAGCTAGGCACTCGGTGTGGATTCATGCATAAACCAGACGTTTGGTGACTTATATCTCTTTGCCGCGGTCGATTCAAACAGTGACTATGGAAAACCTGTCCACAAAACTTTGTAATTTGACCGGATGTGTGACCCCTGACTGTAGGTTTTTGAAATGCACAATACTTCAATTTTCCCAATTCTTTTTTGGCAAGTTGTTGTCACCACATAAGGAGGAATTTTGTTCAGAAAATACCGAAACCCCATCAAAATCGTCATTCCCTGGGAGCTACGACTGTAGGAAATAGCTTGCATTTTGGGTGATTTTTTGTGACGCCGTATTGTTAAAAATCTGTGAAAATAATAGGAAATGTTTCCTCCGATCACTTCCGACTCTTGAGAAACGTGTTATGAAATGTTTCATGTACCTTGGGGTAACAATGTAGACTTCTGAACTGGTGTCCAAGCGCGCCCAACACGGGTAATTGTACAAATCGAAACCCACAATTGTAATATTTTAACTTCCGGTTTATGTGAAATTTTGTTACCGTAGGGCTGTTTGATAGCCTAGACCATGTCAAACTGATTCCAATGTCATTTCATCTGATATGATGTGATAAGTCCCCTTTATATCTAATTAAATGTATAATGAGGATTAATAACCCTCCGTCTTCCGAGGGGGGGGGGGGGGTGTTCCCGCTCTCTTCCCACCAAATAAACGACGTGTCAAATTAGTTTAATGGCATTGACATGTTAGGCTCCGTTTCATGCCCCCCCCCCCATTAAAAACACTACCTGTTATAGGTAAGTAAAGGGTGATCCCAAAGTGCTGGATATAGTGGTGTGGCATCACCCCCCCCCCCTAGGCGTAAATCCGGGGGATATATCCCCCCCCCCAATCCTTCGATGAGGGGGGATGTTCAAATACATGAAAAAAAAAAAAAAAAAAAAACATCCCCCCACTGGTGGATACCATTCATCACGTTGTTTTTTTGCCCAAACTAACCTCATATTTTTCCATAATCGTTTAAAATGTAAATTGCCCGCGCGCTTTGCGCGCATTCTGTTTCTGTTTCAAATTACAATGATATTAATTATTTTAGCTTCGAACTGGCATAAAAAACATAAAAACATTTTATCGCGCTTGGCGGCGGCACATGTGCTAGTACATGGAATCTTTCACAAACAACCCATTCCATCCATAAATTTTCATCAACCCAATCCCCCAATGTCAAAAATAAAATTTAAGCCACCCCCCCCCGCCCCCCCCCCCCCCTTCAGGAGGGAAATACCAACACGCCCATACGACACAGGAAATATCACAGACATTGATTTTAGTTGCAGATAGTAGCATGTCCTCTTCTTCTTTGAGTCGGTGCTCGGTCCAAAGAACCTTGCATGTGACCTTTGCGCAAGAGTCCACAAAAAATTTGATGGTTTCTAGGCAAGATTTTGACCTACTGAATCTAAATTGGATGTGCCACTTTGGCACCTTGAGCATTTTGGAGATAGGGGTAGGGGGTAAATTAACAGGGGTAAATTGTAAATGCTTCATAAGGGGGTTAATGGTTAACAGGTGTAGATATGTTTCTCTGGTCCTATGGATTAAAAAAGGGTACGTTTGCATCTCTAAGGACATTTTACTTTTAACAAATTCAAGTCTAAAATGGTTCAAGGTCAATCCTGGGGTAACAATTTAGAATGCACAGATGCTTTTCAAATGGGCTCAAATTCTTCATTATGTTTGAATATTATGTCAAATAAGTTACACACATTGTTGGAACATTTGTGGTCTAAATAAGGTGGGAAATACTGGAGAAGGTCCACGGGTCTATGGGGGTTAATCATTCTAGTCTCTGTTAGAAACCTTAGCAATGATTGACATGAGATAAATTTTATTGTCTGTTTTTATAACATTCCCATACGAAACAATTTTAAACCAATTTGAAACAAATCGGATGTGACATATTTAATCCCATGAGGACCTTGAACAAATTTTGGTCTGTAGTGTAACACAAAAGGTTGCATGTATAGAAACAAACACCGTTTTTTAAAACCTAACAAGAGAAAACACTTCTATAACATATTTCAAATCCTCCACATGAAAACGTTACAAATTTTACCCCTGTTAATTTAACCACCACCTTCCCTTCTCACAAGCTCATGATGGAAGTGGCTCATCCGATTTGGAATCAGCAGGTCAATGTTTGCCTAGAAACCATCAAAATAATTTGTGTGGAGCTTGCCGCAAAGTCATAGGGTCGAGCACGGACTATTGAAATACAAAAATGAGTACCAACATACGACATGTCATAATGACGTCATAATGTCTCTACATGCTTTGACAATGTGTAAATAGTGTTAAATGTGTATTTTTGAGCCGTAAATTTGCCAAATATCAATGTGTCTTCCTATATGCAGTAATATTTTAAACTGTATTACCCTTATAAGTCCATAGACGGTCCATCGTTAGGTTCTACATATTTTGATACAACATGGAAATGAAGTAAAGTAATAAAGTTCTACGCTACCGTAGGTACCAAATTTATAGGCTTGGATGTTCCATAAAGAAAATTCAAAGCGAAGGACAGTCCTCCCTCCTGCTGAGAGGGTGATTATCGCATCTTAAGCCGGTAAATGGGGAGTTTAATCACAGAAGGCGCAACGTGATATGGTCTTTGAAACTATTTTTGTGGGTCCGCCTCTATCGTCCATGGTCCACCGAAAGAAGCAATAGCATTTAGTGTAAATTGTCTATTTAACAGCAAACCCTGCCTGATTCGACAACGGCAGTGGATAAGAAATCTTCCCTAATAATACTAATAAAGATATATAGCGCCTTTTACAACACAAGTAGACAAAGCGTCTGTTGCCTATGATTATTACGCTGGTATCAGGAAATCGTCACAATCATACCGCTTCACCCCGGTGGGCAGCCGTGCTAACGCACAATCCTATCACACTTAGATTGTAATATTTCATCTAACAGCTACCCGAACCCGAATTATTAGATCGCTTGGTCGACGAGGCAATGAGTTAAAGTGCCTTTCCTGGATGCACAACACATTGGCCATAGCGGGGCTCGCACCGCAACCTTCAAATCATGAGTTGCCGTCCTTAATCCACTGGACCACATGTGCGCTCAGAAAACTTTAACTTGTTAACAATTAACAGATAAATTTTGCCCATGTCCTTGTACAATGTGAGGGGTGCAAAAAGCCCATATAACCTGAAACAAATCAAAGACCACTCAGACAATGGATTAAAAAGGGCCAGATAAAAGGGAACAATCGACGGTGTTTTGATGGACCTTTTCTTTTACATAAAGATGTTACAGTGACTTACGATCACACAACACTCATCCAAGCACACATTGTTGTAGTTTCTCGCATTTTATGAATATTTACTAAGGCTAAACATCGTCAAGAAGTAACTAGATCCTGAAAGAAATCATTAGGTAAAATGGGAAAATCCATATTTTTCCCTGTCGCTAATTACCTGCTATTTGTATGGCATAAAAGAAAATCAGTTCCACTAGCCATACAAATATTTTGCATTTACGAGATACAGAGTATTTAGAATGTCCTTTGTAGGCAAACAGACTGAAGATGGCTTATTTCACTCGAATAAGTGTATGATGCGACGGGTATCACATGTGTTTGTATTTATTTAAAATATGGGAAGATCACTATACTTTTTTTTTAAACTTACCCTTATTAAAATAATTTTTTATCAAAACTAAGTATACCGCTGCAAGCTTTTTAGTATTTGAATAGGAGAAGTAAAATGATTGAAAATAGGGGAGATAGGACCCGGATAGGACATCGATTCACTGCATGAGCTCGCACTTGTACAGTCTGTTTCTAAGGACAATGCACTATGAATTTATAATTAGATAGATTTTGGAGTTGACATTTAACCTTTTCATCATCACTATTGGACCTTGCACAGAATAATAGCCGTCATTAACAGTAATGTTGCTAAGCTGCATAACATCTCGACACGACTGCCTACTTCGTGTTTGCTGGTATGCAAGCGTATTGTGAAATCTAAATGGAAAACGTGTATAAAAAAATGATTTATCCTAGTTGTTAGCAACAATGCGCCTTCCTTATCTCATATAATATACAATACATTTCTAAAAGCACTATCATATTAAAACAATTAACAAAATCCAAATTTTCCAGGGTAACCCGGCCAAGTTCTGGCTTATAGGTAATCGAAGCTGAAAAGGGCACTGTAAAGATCAATATCACGTCGTTTACAAGTAAAGTCTTCCAAAACCTATTTCAAAGTTAAGACGCATCGTAATCTATTTACTAAAACTACTCTTAAGTTATGTACCATGGGTACGGTAATTTAGGTCTTTAATTAGTAAAGTTACCTCGAGTAAAAGTGTATTCTTCCAAATGTAAACAACAAATCGCGCCCCTATTTTTCATCAAAGTCATTTGTGTGCACTGTTGTAATTTGAAAACGGTTGTAGTCAAACCCCGTACGTGTTAAGCTTAACATGCTGTTTGTCAAGAAAATGGGCGATTGGTATGCAATTGTTTATTCAACATGATAATAACAGCCTGGTCCGAAACAAAACAGTCTTAAATGACATCTTTCGACCGCTTGAAAACGATTTAGTCTGTTTTTCACAAAAAACAGTAATATAGGTGTTGAATGGACCAACACTAGCAATTTAAGACAAAATATGCGTTTTGAATTTGGAGAAAAAAAACTATTGTGGCCGTTGAAAACTTCCAATTGGTGAAACAGACCCCAGGAATCCAAATACTGCGACTATTACACAACTGTACCTACTTCGAATTAGGGGGGGAGGAAGTAGAAGAACCCGTCATTGTGGTCCCTCCCCTGTTATCTGCGTAGCGAAGCAATTTAAAACTGCGAAGCGAAGCAGCGAACTAATCTCTCACAACTCCAAACACTGTTTCCATAACCTAATTTCTTAAGATACCCATATCATACTAGACCTCAGCGCAGGCCTTTTCCTAAGGTCTGCCTTGACTTAGTGTCATTGAATGTGGAAGGTTTTCCAGTGCAAAAACACCATCATTGCTGATTTGTGAACAATCTCCATTGGGATGTCCTATGTCTGCAGAAACCCCACAGATGAATCAATAACCACCGCACAACCATAACAGGAATGAGTCCTTGCCACCACGAGAGCCCACATCGACATAACTGTAATTGCTATATTTGTGGAACATTACCGAAGTAGAAGCAACCTCAATGTCTGATGGTAACAACATCGAAGTCCTCACCATTGATCTTAGTTCTGTCATAGTTACATTGTCTACAACCTCCATCAGTAGGACTTCGAGCACCCTCAAGCTCAACCTGGGAATTCCACCAAACCTCACTTCTTCATTGGAGACCTTCAACAGCATAGTACCCAATGGGGCTACAATGAAACTAACAAAGACGGACAAGATGTCGAAGACTGGATAGACAGTCAACATCTACGTTCCTTCAACGACTATAAGCTGCCGACATTAATTTCATAGTGCCCGCCTGGAGAGAAGTTATAACCCTGATCTAGCTATTCGTTAGCAAAAACATCTCTAACCTTTGTAGCAAGATTGTTCTGGATCCTGTTCCACAAATTCAACATCGACCAATCGGTATCCAAGTCAATCGATTGCAGTAAGGACCAAACCAAAGTTGCATTTTAAGCGACCGCTTTAACTACAAGAAAGCAGGACTGGCAGGATTCACTGATGACTGATCAGAACGTGAAGAGATTGCTCCAAAACCCCATAACTATAACTATGACAAATTTTGCCCAACTAGTGAACAAAGGACTGCACGGAGATTCATACCCAGGGCTGTAGGACGGAATATCTACCAGGCCTTTCCCAAGGAAGGTGCTACAGAATATCAAGAGTTTATATCAACAGTTGAGGCTGATCCTTTTCGGCTGAAACAACTGATAAAGGTGAGGACAAGTCTCGGAGAGGATCTCCCACGAAAAGATCAAAACCTGGAACACTGTAATTGAACACGCTATACCCAAACGCAAGAAAGCATGAACTACCATCCGAAAGCTCCTAGGGGATCCAACAGAACCTCCCACAGCAGCCGAATGTTACACCCAACCAATTTGCCCACCAACGCTTTTAAATGCAAGGCAGCAAGAAACCCAAGAAGATCAAAACTAGACCATAAGAGGTCTAGTGGTGACCCTGGTCTTACTCGCCCTTCAACATGGACCGAATTGGAATCCGGTTATGCTAAACTTCAACCAGGAAAAGCAGTAGGCCTTGACAACATCTTATGAGCAACTAAAAAATCTTGGCCCAGTCGCAAAGGAATGGCTTCTGAGCCTAATTGTTGCCTTATTTCCCAAAGGTTCCCAAAGATCTGGAGGGAAAGCCAGTTAGGCATTCCTAAAGCATGGGAAAGATCCATCCAACCCAAGATTACCAGACCATATACTCCTTAGCCATACTACAAAGCTCTTTGAAACGCTCATGTCAATCGTATCGCACCTGTGATAGACGGAACACATCATACCCAGAACAAAGCAGGTTTACGGCCAGGCAAATAAACAACAAGCCAAGTACTCAACCGAACTCAACCACATTGAGGATGGTTTCGAAAGTATGTAACCGGAGCTGTGTTCGTCGACCGCTCAGCAGCATACGACAGTGTTAATCACAGATGCCTAATACATAAGATCCGGAAATACCAAGGACATCCGCTTGACTGAGGTCATCCGGGATTGCTGGCTAACAGGACGTTCTTTGTTCAGTAGGCAGCGAAGAAGAGCCGATGGCGTAGGCTCAAGAATGGTCTCCACAAGGGAGTGTGCTTGCACCTCTCCTGTTCAAAATATATACCAACGACCAACTAGGAGTGCAAAGGGGAACCTGTCGTTTTATTTATGCAGACGAGCTTGGAATTAGCGCACAAGAGCCGACTTCACAGTTGTTGAAGAGACTCTCCAAAGCTTTGGATGAACTCACCTTATTATGAGGAAAACCACCTACGTGCAAATCCATCTAAGACCGGTGTTGTGCTTTCCATCTACGGCAACCGTGAAGCCAAACGTTTGAGCTTAAGTTACCTGGTCTGGAACCTCCCCTGGAGCACTGTGCTAATCCTGTCTACTTAGGATTTACCTTGGACCGCACTCTCTTTATAAGAACCCACATTGAGAAGGACGAAGAGTAAAGATGTCACGCAATAACAGCTGAACAACTCACTGGCACCAGATGGGTGCTCGCCCATTACTAGATCGACGGCCAATTGCCCTGTGCTACTCATGTGCAGAGAGGCCTGCCCTGTATGGGAAAGATCAACCCATGCCAAGGAGCCCTATCCGCGTTAAATGACTCCTGCCGGCTTATCACAGATGCCTCCGTCCAACACCAACGGAAAACTTGTAATCCTAGCAGGAATTGCTCCCAACAGACATCCGTCGTAGCACGTAGCGAGCATGCAAGGACGCAGCTGCCAAATCCATGTGAAGCACCCTATGACTGTACAGATACCTGCTGCCAACCGCCTTAAATCTAGAGAGATCGAGTTTCTTAAGCAAAGTACAAACCTTGAAACAGCTCTAAGGAGGTAAAGAGAGTCGCTTGTGGAAAGAAAGAATGCCATCAACCAAGTAACATCTATCGGAATTGAAACTGGTGAGCTTCCCCACCTGGAGCTGACTTCTCATGGGCGAATGGCGATGCCTCACTAGATTGGAGAACCAGAACTGGCCGATCTAAGGTTTCCTGCAAAAGTGGGGTATCTGGAAGCAGACAGGAAGCTACCTGGGTTGTGGAACAGCACCACAGTACCCTGGAACAACCTCTTGACCACTGCTGGAGCAACAATACACAAACAAGGACCTGCGGGAAATTCAGTGAAGCAGCAGACGTTGTACCATCTCTGGCTGGATGATAGTTGAGAACCCCAGTGTTTGGACCACGATAAGAAGAAGAACCTGAGACCGGCTACCAGAATTTTGTATAACCGTGCGTATTAAGTTTTCCAAAGAACAGTAATATAGGTGTTGATATGACCTAACACTAGCAATTAGAGGGGGGGGGGGGGGGACAAAAATATGCGTTTGGAATTTGGAAAAGAAAACTGATTGTGGCTTTAAAACTTCCAAGTTTGGTGAAACAGACCCCAGACATACACTAAGTCGATATTACACCTGACCGGCTACAGCTATTTTGTATAACCGTGCGTATTAAGTATCCAAGTAGATTTACGTAGAAATGGGCGAAGGATTCATCCCTTCTTGTTCAATAATTGATAATTGGTTCTACCGCCACGTAAGATCAGTTTCTGAGAATAACTTTCTAGGTTAGTTCAATACAGGGATTTAATAAGTTCTAGTCTTTAAGCAGATTATTTTTTATGCTGATTTTCAATAGTTGCTCTAATGTACCAATCTCCACTCCTTTTATGTCAAGTATCTTATTTTATATGGTTAGGGATATGATAACATTTTAGAGACGTGCAAAGCTGGACGAGAGTGCACGGCTTCCCGAAAGCGCTGGACGAGGCCGAGCAAACTTGGTGACCTGGACGAGAAACTGCCATTGATGACGTGAAGGGCTCGTCCGCACGAGCCAAGGAGAAGATACAGTTGTCTAGCGAAGGTCATGATTGCCCCACTCAAGTACTCAACTCTAGTGGCGTATTATGTCGTGCCGCGGATATATTGATTGCGAATTGTAGATCTTGTCTATACCAACTTTTGCTGTCCAATACAGCATGTTGGGCCTATTATAACCAATAGTATTATTACGGGGAGGGTTCCATTCTTCTGGACATACCATATTTTTCTTCAACTTCTGAACTATAGCAGGGATAGCGTAGATTACGAGGAGGAAAAATTGCCCATGTTCGGGATTTTGCCCATGCATTATAAAAAGTAGGAGCATGCCGAAATAACTCCACGTAATTCGCGTACATTAAGTCCATACAGACAACCAAATTACACAAGAGAAGTGTTATAACTGGTTTTACTCTTGATCGATTGCTCAACATGTATAAGAGTTAAGCCCTTTCACGATACCATCATTCTATTGTGCTCTCGTTACGTGGTTATGAAGCTGACACCACTTGTAACAAAATACGTAATTCGGGCTTGAGTGGCGGGGCGAAGTAACCCTCCATCTTTCCTGACGGGTCGTACCTGTCCCACACTTCAAGTGACTTGCGGTCGAGCAAAATTAATACCCGGACGATGTATTCATTAATTTGGTTGCAAGGCCGGCCTAGCAAACGCTCGTCTCTAAATGTATAAGTCCCTACGTGTATGCGCCTGATGAAATAATCATTGTATAATGTAGTAATTTTACAATTCAATTACGTTGCAAAATTGTTGAATACAATTTTCAAGCTGGCCACTCATTTTTGCCAACTATATCTTCAAGACAATGGAATTTATTTGTGTGTTTCGATTGTATACGTTACAAGATTTCGAAATAGATTCCGGACCTTTTTACCGTCTTAAGTCCCTAAAGGTAACATCCATCCGACATTATTGACCAGGTCTTCTGATAACACTAATTTATGTTTTAGCAAGGGCTGGCCCAGAATTTAGGGGGAAATCTTAAAGCCGTTCTTGCATTTAAAGCCAAAATTGGTGCGTCAAATTAATTTTGGGACCATAGCTTTTTTAAAAGCATCTTTTGATTCGACTTACCAATCCAATGCTTTTAAGCATGTAATCAAATCATCACCGATCTCAAACAATATTCATGTCTACTGGAATTGCAATGTACTCCATAAACCATTTGTCGTAAATCGATATATTAAAGAAAGCTTTAGCGAATCTTTTTGTTAAAGCACCCATATGTAATATGAATAAAGCACGTAGTACACAATATTTAAACACTATGCAATGAGTAATATATCTTAGAATAAATCTAAAAAAAAAAAATAACAAATAAGCAGATACAACGTATCTGGATACGATTCACCTCTACGAAGAGCACGAAGGTGAAACATCACGCAACCGTTATGTTCAACACGTCTTAGATAGAATTCACCAACATCCGCTTTTCTGTGATGACGGTAATTACGTCTTGACATATTCCTGGGAATTCGCCGTCACCAGGGGAAATCGGAAGCATAAGCTTGTCGTAAGAATACATTATCTACTTGTTACAATTCGCACATCGTTTTCTTGTATGCAAATCTACTGATTGTACGGTTGTGAACCCAAATAATAGACTAATGCATTTTGACTTGGTCGTTTCTTCATGCAATGAATGTGAAATCACAAAAAATTGACCTTTTTTTCCTTGCTTAATTGACACTATGAATAAACCGATGACATGAATTTTATTTTGTTGTATCTAAGTTGATGATAATTGGTCATCCGTTAGGAAACTTTTGAGTTGAAAATGACATTTACAGATCTCACGCTATCGCGCCGTGTCCTAGGTTTATGGAAACTACCTGTCCGGTTAATGCAACATAGTCATATCTGAATTTTTATCATTTAGGAGCATTTGTGTCTCTGTTGACTGAAAGAAAAATAGTTAATATGAGCTTTTTACTCCATATGATCTATGTAGCTCAGTCATTATTCTTGATTATTCAATGTCATTGATAATTAATTAATAACATATAATTATAGCCTAATAAAAATGCCGTATCGTGATTGGTAGAAAGTAATATCGGCCAGATACGACTTTATTTCTTCTATAAGTGAACGGTAATGTTGGTTTTGCAGAAAATCATATTTGCGCAGATTTACGTTTTTTGTATTTAAGCTATTTAATTGCAGACAGACACACACACGTAAGAGTATTATTATTATATAGATAAAACGAGAACATTGGAAAAGGAAACCTGCTATTAAAATAAAAAATGTGATGGAAAGGAATAAAATACAGTACTGAAACATATATTTCAAACAAAGCCGATGTGAGTAAATAAAGGTATGGTAATATTGTTAATGTAGTTAAAAAACATAGCCTAAAGCATAAATGGTGAGTAGTAGATAATAACTGTGGTGAAAAAAAATATACTTAAAATACCTGAGTGTTAAATAGACCCAGGAAAATTTAGGTTATGCAGCCGCGTGAAATTAGAAACCTAGTCATTCCCTTCCTGGTGTATGGACCGTGTGGCTGGATGGTGAGTAAGCGCTTCATCCCACACCTTTTCTTGCTGAGAAGGACAGTGTCGGGGCGGTTGGCCAATACCCTCTAAGACCATGTCAGAAATTGTTGGTGGGCCTGGTGACCTATGGCCATAGAAGCGTCTCTTCAACATCCTGAACTCCAAATACTCTGATTAGCAAGAAATAAGATCAATTAACCATTAGAGATACAACAGGTTATGTTGCCTCTGGTGATGAAGGGATGTATTATGATAATAAACCACTAAACGACTGTAGATAAAGTAATTAGTAATGTGGAACTGTATTTTGTGAAAATGTACATTCAATCTTGCAACCTAGGTTTTTCTAAATCAAAATTGTATAAGGATTCCAAAAATCATGGGTGTCATTTTTAAAATGTTCTTGGATGAATCTAGGGGGGTAAAGTTTACACGGGTTTATACAGGGGGAAAAATATAAAAGGGGGCAAAATTGTTTTAAATATACCATGCATTTTCAGTACCTTCAAGGATACAGAAAGGTATAGTTTGCCCTACCGAGTGTTATAGTACAAGAGTGACAAGGTAAAATGGTTCAAGTCACCGTGGGTAAAATTTCAGATCCATCGGGTTGTTCTAAAAATGGTGCAAAATGTTCATCTAAAGTCCGCGTTGTCAATGACGTTTGAAATAATTAAGGAGCAAATATGGCCGTGGACAACAGGGTCTATGGGAGACCAATAGTTATTCTCTAAAAGTCTCACTTTGAAAGGTGAACACAGAATCATATATACATAGGTTCTTATTTCGTAGACCCAAGAACGATTTAAAACCTGATAACAAAACGGACCATTCTATAAAGAATGACTTGAACTTTCTTGAGCTAGTGTACTAAAACAATAGGTCGTAATATGGCAAACTTTACCTTTTTAGAAATATTATGAGCAGCCGAACAGAATGGTTTAATTTTAAAACAATTTAAACACTTTTATTGTTTACCGTACAAATTTTTACCCCTTATAAAACACCAAGGGAACACATTTTAAAAATTGAACACCCAGTGATTTTCAGATTCTCCATTAAATTCTGTATTGGAACACACTTGTGTCAAAATTGATATGAAAAAAACTAAACAAAACATCCATTACATTTCCCCATGTTGTACTAATATAGTATTCTCGAATTATCAAGATCCATTTATTCATGGGCTATATTCACCAATTCCTAACACAGACTCGGATAACAATACCTGAAGGATCAAACCGCTATCATCAAGAAATCTAATTAATCATCTAAACGTGACTTCCATCACAATAGTAATTATTAAATCTAGGCAAAGTAAAATTTCACATTTTTTTTTTTTTTTTTTTTAATGTTTTTTATAATAAAGTTAAATATTAAATTACAACATTTTTTACATTTATTTTTGCAGGAGAATAAAATTAGAATATGCGGTCTTCAAAACTATGTGGACTTGTATAGTGTGTTAAAGCAATATTGGCACCATTTTGGGAAAAGAGCGCCCCCAATTTTCAAAATTGATATTTTTGCACAGTTTCGGTGGTAATTGTCTAGGAAACTATACCATGCGAACGAGATATGCTGAAAAATGCGTATTTATTCACAAAATAAGCGATTTTGTTAATTAGGAATTTGGGATCCAGATTGGACTTAACGGCAGAGTGGAAATGCTACGTTATGAACAGTCCATGATGAATGAAATAGTGCCACTCGAGAAAATAACCTCTAAACTTGACTTGGCCCGCGAACTATTAAACAACTAATGGATGAGCGTAGACAAGACATGGCGCTATTTCCGGCTATTTCACATGGAAGGGCCGTTCAGCAGCCGTTGAATATTATCGGGATCACCGATAATAATTATTCTAGTACCAAAATTCCGTCGTTTGTGAACATCGACATTTTAGGGCTTAACCATTCACAGTATAGTGTATAAGGCCAGTTACCAATTGCAAACGTGTGTAAAAATCTCCAAATTTTTGAAAAATTGGGGGCGCCCTTCAAAAAAAAATTGCTAATATGCTTTAAATTTGGAGACATATGCGCAGTAATGGCGATTTACGGAGAAATTGAGTGAATTGAAAACACGATTTTTTATAAAAAACAAAGCAACTTTTAATAGGATGGGTACTACATATGTAAATAAATTTTCCTATTCGTCTCAAACCTTGGAGGGAGTTGGTGAGTGGTATTATGTCAGGGAAGGGTAAAAATATGATCAGGTCAGGTGAACCCATACAGGAATCTAAATATTTCGAAATCACTCATTATGTTAGCTGCCCAAAATACATAAGATCGAACATGTGAAATTCAGTTTGGTTATCGTCAAAATGTATTCCTGTAAAGATATTGATCATGGACCTCAATCCTCAGGTCAACTTTAATCACAAAAGGATATGTTCTGATAAAAAAAATTACCATAGCAATGGGTCAGGGGTACGGGTGGGATAAGGGGCGTATGCAAAACCTTCACAGTCTCATGTAAAATCAATTTTAAAGTTAATAGGACAATCAATAGCCATTAATCAAAAACGTAAAAAGCAAGTAATCAGTACAGGAAATGAAAAGAGAAGTCATGAAATTAAATATTTAACTTTAGGGATTAGTGGCTTGAAATTATCAGGTCCCACGAATTAAAGCTAATTCAGTTCGTATGTCCAATTTTAATGTACTAAATCTCTCGGAACTAAGAGAGTGTCTTCCTGATTTGTAAATTCACAGCTGAAATTACACATTCTCCATGGGGGCGGTTACTAACTTTTTTCGGGCAGTCTTCAAATAATAATATATGTCAGACATTACACCCTCGCATATACTCTGTATTTTAACTCCCTGCTTTATTCCGCACAATACAAAGTAGATGTGAAGATGCCGAATCGATTTTACGAGGGGGCCCCTCCTTGTCTATATGGAATTCGGACAAGGATTGCCGCATATTGATAACCGCGGTAGCAAAATGCGTATTAAACCAATCAGTCGGGCATGTGGTGTCAGAGTGCTGGTAGTCTTTGGTGACACAATGCACGATTTACTGAATAACTCATGTAACGAAGTGTTAGAGACTATTACTTATCGATGTGTCATTCAAAAGTTGACCTTAATAGATAAACAACTTACGTTTTTCCTTTAATCTGGTAATTTTGTATGAATTGTGGACAAGTGTGTTTTGTTGACCGTGCATGGAAGCTTTATCGTGTAATATAATGGTGTTCAATGTGTTGTAACAAATTCTTGCTTTCAAGGAGCTGAAATGTAAACGGCTAAAATTGACATTTCCGTTATAGCCATGATACTTATTGACCTTTCTAAAATGTGCAGCAAGAATGCGCAGTGGACAAAACAAAACAATATAGATACATTCAAAATTATTTTTTTTTTTCTGTTCAACGTGAAATTGATGTTCAACAAAGTGGCTTTTTTACTCCTTGTAGGGCCTCCTGAAAACCAGAGGTCACAACTCTCCAGCACAATCTGGAATGACTTTCCAGGAAAAGGATAACTCTCGAAACGAAGTAAACAATGTTTATCAGACCAAAACAAGTAGGTGATTCGCAGTGCTGTTTCACATATGAGATACAGAGCCCGGTGTAATCTGTTTGTAAAGGATATATGATCAGACGGGAGCCATAGTCCGGCTCCATGACGACTACGGAATAAATAAACTGTGGCAGTGAAGAGTCATTGAATCGAGTGCCCTATTCTTCCCGTTGCAGATGGATACGCAGTCCGGAGGACCACATCTCCAGCCACGCCAGTGCACTGACCGTGATGAAGGAGGACATGTGGAGCCGTCTGAAAGTTTTTAATACCATGTTGTATGTTTCAAAACTGACTCATGTACAGTCATGCATTAAAAACCCATATCCATATCAAAAGATATTAGAACACAGCATGATTTAAAAGTCCATAGTTTTACTTCACTCTGTATATATTGAAAAAATATACAAGGAAATGGTTTATATATCAGTGCATGTATTTATAGTACATATTTTGCTTATATATTTATAGACCATAGACCCCCATGTCGATTCGCAGAATCAATGGATATGACCTTATATCGGCCCCCAAGAAACTCTTAGTCAATATTTTATTTGAGAGGAAATACTTTATTAAATCGCGAGAGTGAAATGTAGTTATTGACGGCGGAGGGGCTATATGCACAACCAAACGTTAAGTAATGGTCTCCGGGCACAAACAAAATCTTCCTCACGTAACCACTGAAGCCTTGCATTATCTGCAAACAAATGGGGTTCGCGTGGTAGTGTTATTTCGCCCCCTCTTTATGTGAGCCCGTCTATTAAAATTCCTACAAATGATACCTCAAGCTTCTAGCAAGAGCATGTCAACATGAATACCCGTAAATACGCTAAACACACAAGCAAAAAAACAGGTTAGAAACGCTTGAAGGTCCAATAAAAGTTAATCATTTTACTTGACAAAATAAAAAAAATATGTTGCCATTGAACAAAATGAGTCGGCAGTCATGAATTTTACTCTTAGATATAGCCCAAATATGTCAAAGTTTCCTCAATTGTAATCCTCTGTTTTCTAGACATCTCTAAATTGTGAATAACCATAGGTCACATAGACACAGGGTTGGTGAAAATTCAAAAACCGGCATATAGCAACATTTCAGAGTGAGATCGTCTGTGATGTTGCATTTATACATTTAGTTATTTACTTATTACTGTTCAGGCCTTGTTATGCTATCCTGAGCAGTAATTTGTGCTACGACAGCTTTGAGTTGTATTCATTCCAACTTGTACAAGCTCTATCGTAATATGATTGGTGACATTATTCAAGCGACAAGCCAGAAACTTTATTTCAAGATATTTAATCTGCCTGCTTTCATCGAAGCTATTATATATCTCAAAATGGAACTTTCTATATTTCAGTTTTAAATACTTGCCCATGATATTTATTTTCGCCATTTCGTGTAATTGTTGGTGTAGGTCAAAATATTTATATGTCCAGACAAGGAAGTCGCTCGACATTCAGAAAGAAAGACGAGGAAAGAGGGCTATGAGTGTGACAAAACCAAGGAGAAGTAATTAAGGCACATGCCAGAATACCAAGGGAGCATAACAGATGAAAAACCGATTGAATTGAAAACGTAAAAAAACAAATTATGAGGAAGCTGCAGAAACGAAGGACATATGCTTCAAGATCACTGATCACAAAGGAGCATGTAATTGTAAACAGCCAAAAGGGGTTAGGAGTGGAAAAAACTGTGTTATTAAAATGATATCCGAAATGAAGCGATTAAACAGACACTTACCTGTTGAAGGTTAATCGGATTTTATGAGTAATGTGAGTGAGAGGTAAACGTGAGGATCCCGCCGGCGCATGCGTAGTCCAGCCTTTAAATTATGAGACCAGGAATTTAAAAACCAAAGAAAGGAATTCAGGTCCTTCAAATTTACAGAGAACTAAACTGTCATGCTTGAGGACTGGGTGGGTGCGGATGGGCAGTTACCTCTCACTCACCATTACTCATATAATTGAGATTAAACTTCAAACAGGGAAGTTCTCGTTAATCTCTTCTTTTATCTCGTAATAAGTTCGAGATAACGCGATATTTTAAAGCACTTTGGGTCTCATACACAAATAACTGAGAACAATTCACAGCAGTACATGTTTTGATCAGCTGGGACTGTATTAGTAACATTCATGGGCCAAATATATGTTATATTCATTAACTCTCATGTCAATGTTCAACTTCCCTGACTTTTGGAAATAGTGTAAGAAACCTACACAACTGTCAAGTCTATAGTGTGTTTCTATAGTGAATATATTACCAAAGCACTAAAAATTATGTTTCCTGAATTCTTGTAAATAATTTTGTTTACACGTTGAGGACAAAAAAAAAAAACTTCTGCTTGAAGTTTAACAATATATCAGTTTTATCCAATGTAAAATTTCTTGGGAAACCTTTAACAGACAAATTATCACTTTTTGCTCAGTTTTTGCGAAAAAATATTTTCACATTGAGCTAGTTCATGCTACATGCATATTGGATAATGTATTTCACATTCTTGGAGTCTGTGTTTACTCAAATTTAGCAGTGGCTTTTCATTGTCAAAGAACGCGGTAGCACTAGTAGGATATTTTGTGGTTGGTTTAAAAAACCCCCAAATGGCTTCTATAATAAAACAGCAATGTTCTTTCCGTGGCTCATTCCGGCTGTAGCCAAAATTTCTGCGACCGGCACGAAGCCAAGCTAGCTTTGGACACTGAGGCACTTCTGGTAGAGTGGGCGTTAAATCTGGTTGTGTTACCCTTGCGTGTGCCAATAACAGTCTTAATCCAGCGTGCAACAATGGTTTGTCAGTTGATGCTTTTTGGTGTGGCGTACGGTAAGTGAGGAATAACTGTTTTCCCCCTTGGGCGAACGGGATAGTCAGTTCTAAATTATTTTAGTAAGTACTTAGCCACAAAGGTCCTTGTGTCTCCTGCATATGCTTTCAGTTCAATTTTGGCGCCAACGATTTCCTGGTCGCGACTTGTTTAAGCAATGATCAATATAAAAAAATAACAGAGTTGGCGTGAATCTCCATTTGTCAAACAGATTAAAAATTGAATAGTATGCCGTCTCTGTGCAAGAAGAAACAAAGAGTACAAGGAATGCTGTTTCAGAGTTAATCTCGAAGACCCAACCTATGGGCAGGAAGACATTTGTCTCAAATAAATTCAAAACAATAGCCCACATCCCACATTTTGATATATCTGGGTTTTGGCGGTTTTCTATTAAACACGCCTTTGAGGAAACGGCATATCAGAGGAAGGAGCGAACAATGGAGGTATTTCTTCAACTACAACTAAAGAGGATAACGCCGAGCGTGCAGTATTCAATGCCCTTTCTTCACCGTTGCATAGATGGACTACGAGTTCCGAGGACCAACATCTCTGCCCTACCGGCAGTGCACTGACCGTGAAGGCGGACATGTGGAGGCGGCTCTGCTGAAAGTTTTTTTTGTTAATACCATGTTTTAGGTTCAAAACGACTCCTGTACAGTCATGCGCATAAAAACATCCATATCAAAAGATATTAGAACACAGCATGATTTAAAAGTCCATAGTTTTTACTCCACTCTGTATATATTTGAAAATATACAAGAAGGGGTTATATATCAGTGCATGGGCTTTATAGACCATAATAGGACACCCATTGTCGATTCGCAGAATCAATGGATATGACCTTATATCCGCCCAAGAAACTTCATTAGTCAATATTTTGTTAGGAGAGGAAATACTTTCATTTAAATGCGAGAGTGAATGTGTTATTGGACTGCGATGGGGACTATATGCACAACAAACGTTAATGTCATGGTTCGGCACAAAACACATCTTCCTTAAAGAACCACTGAAAGCCTTGAATTATCTGCAAAAATGGGGCCGTTGTTATTTCGCCCTTTATGTGAGCCGTCTATTAACAATTCCTAAAATGAAACTGCAAGCTTCTAGAAAGACGAATGTCAACATGATACGAAAATAAGCTAAAAACACACAAGCAAAAAAGGTTAGACACGCTTGCAGGTCCAAAAAAGTTACATCTTTTACTTGACCAAATAAAAAAAGAGGGACATTGACAACAATGCGTCGGCAGTCATGAATTTTCTCTTAGATATAGCCCCAAATATGTCAAAGTTTCCATTGTTATCCTATTTTCCCCCAGATAGAAGAATATGACACAAGATACGAGTTGTGTGGAGCATGTCTGCCAAGAGTAGGTAACCACTTTATTTCAACCATTGGCTACACCCATTATACCAGGCCAACTAGGAAAATCAGCTTTAAGCTAGCTTAGAAGAGTTCATAACCTCGAATTCCTCATCTAAATATCACAGCAAGTAATATAGAAACTAAGCACCATTCAAGTAAATACCTAATGACCGAAAAAAATGTTGGTAGCTACTCCGCTACCCTCCTAAGTAAACTAACCTAAGACAAATGGGAGTAAGATACTCGCGCTACTCTAGCTCTTTTGAGTACCTATTAAGGTAAATAACTAATGACCGAAACAAAATGGTATGTGTAAATTTACCCTTAAATTACCCCAAAAACCCATTGTAATTTACCCTTAAATACACCCAATTCAATTCCGAAGTTAAATTTGGATGAGGAATAAACTCGGCCAAAACTGTGATAAAGTTCAGCAAATTAGATATGAATGTACACTTTATGACTTGCTTGTACCAGGAGCATTGCAGTTCGTTTATCTAAACTGGATAGTATTAAATTTAGGGTAGAAGTAGGGCCAAAATGCCCGCTACAATCGAGGGTAAGGTACACCCTAGGGGAAGTAACCAGTAAACGAACTGTGTGTTTGAAATAAACTACCCATTAAAAATGATACAGAATTTTAGGTGTTTACACCTGTAACGTATTAGACCGAACTTGTAATTATAGCAATTTAACACTATATACCATTAAGTGCCCCAAACTACACTTTTAACACAAATGGCAAAAAAAAAAAGTGTCAGCCAAATGAAATAAAGGGTGAAAAAATTGAGGGGAAACAAAAAACACAAGCTGCCTGAGTTAACTCCGGGAGGAGGGCGGGAACCAATTTTGACACCTACTTCCATGAGAGGCAGATTGCGATGTGAATGTGTAAAAACAAATAAGAAAAAATGACCCGGCCTGAACGAGCTTGTCATTGGCTTATTAGCCACAAGAAAAGCACACACGGATTGGTCAAAACAAAAGAAGAACAGGGACGCCAAAACTTTGCATAAAGGAAATGGATGGAATGACATTATCTCCAGGGGCAAAATGCATTAGTTGGCAGACAAGCCGACATAAAGTTAGTTCCCTAGACATCTCTAAATTGTGAATAACCATAGGTCACATAGACACAGGGTTGGTGAAACTCAACATAGAATATACGAACATTTCAGATTGAGATCGTCTGCTGATGTTGCATTTATACATTTATTATTTAACTTATTACGTAGGGCATTGTTACTGTATCCTGGCAGTTTACATTGTGTACGAAGCTTTGAGTGTATTCATTCAACTCTGTCACCAGCTTTGCTATCGTAATTGAGTGGGTTTTTTGAGACATATCAAGCCAGGACAGCCAGCAACTTATATTTCAGATATTAATCTGCCTGCTTTCACGAAGCCTATTATTTATATCTCAAAATGGAACTTTCTATATTTCAGTTTAAATCTATTGATATATTTCTTTTCGCATCGTTTGTAATTGTTGTGTCGTAGGTCAAAATTATTAAATGTCAAAAGGAAGTCGCCCCATCAGGAAAGAGGAGGAAAGAGGGCTATGAGTGTGCAAAACCAAGGAGAAGACGTAATTAAGACACATGCAGAATACCAATGGGAGCATAAACTGATGAAAAACCGATTGGAATATCAAACCGTAAAAAACAGACTTATGAGGAAGCTGCAGAAAAGAAGGACATATGATTCAAGATAACTGATCACAAAGAAGAATGTAATTGTAAACAGCAAACATGGGTAGAGTTGGAAACTTGTGTTATTAAAATGATATCAGAGAATGAAGAGATAAACGAGAACTACTATGTTGAAAGTTTAATTCTTGATTTTATGAGAAAGGTGAGTGAGAGGTAACGTGAGATCCCGCCTGCGCATGCGTAGTCAGCCTTTAAATTATGAGACCAGAATTAAACACCAAAGAAGGAATTCATGTGCCCTTCAAATTTCAGAGAACTAAACCTGTCATCTAGTACTGGGGGGTGGTGAGGAGGGCACGTAACTCTCACTCACATTACTCATAAAATCAAGATTAAACTTCAAAAAGGTAAGTCTCGTTTAATTCTTCATTGGTATCTCGTAATAAGTTCGAGATAACGCGATATTTTAAAGCACTTCTGGTCTCATACAAATTAATGAGGAAACAATTCACCGCAGTTACATGTTTTGATCAGCTGAGGACTCTGTATAGTAAACATGTCATGTGGGCCAATATATGTTATATTCATTAACTCTCAGTCAATGTTCACATTCCCTGACTTTGGGGTATATTTTAAGAAACCTACACATTGTCAAGTTCTATAGTGGGTTTTCTATGAGTTAAATAAATTACCAAAGCCAATAAAAATTATGTTCCTGAATGTCTTTGTTAAATAATTTTGTTTACATCGTTGCGCAAAAAAAAAAAAAACTCATGCAGTATGCTTGAAGGTACATATATCAGGTTTATCCAATGTAAATTCTTGGAAACCTTTAACAGAACAAATATCACTTTTTGCTCAGTTTTGGCAAAATTATTTTCACATTGAGCTAGTTCAGTTACATGCAATTTATAAGTATTTCACATCTGAGTCTTTGTTATCAAATTTAGCGTGCTTTTCATGTCAAGAACATGCTTTTAGCATAGATTTTGTGGTAACATAATGGCTTTCTATAATAAACCGCAATGTTCTGTTCCGGGCTCCATCCGGCTGTAGCCAAAATTCTGCGGACCGCACGGAGCCAAGCTAGGGCTTTGGGCCACTGAGGCACTTCTGTGGAGTGGGCTTTTAATTCTTGTGTGTTTACACTGCGTTTTGCCATAACCGTCTTAATCCAGCGTGCCAATGGTGTCAGTTGATGCTTTGGTGTGGCTTACGGTAAGTGAGGAATATAAATGTTTTTCCCCTTGGCGAACGGGATTCGTAGTTCTAAATAGTTTAGTAATACTTTTTGTAGGACACAAATCTTTTGGCTCCTGCATATGCTTTCAGTTCAATTTTTGCGCAAAGATTCCTGGTCGCGACTGTTTAAGCAACTGATCAATATAAAAAAAATAACGAGATGCTTGAATCTCCTCTTGTCAACAGATTAAAACTTGGAATAGTCTGCCGTCTCTGTGCAGAAACAAGCAGCTACAAGCATGCATTGTTTTCAGAGTTAAATCTCGAAGACCCAACCTATGGGCAGGAGAATTTTTATCAAATTAATTCAAACAATAGCCACATCCAACATTTTGATATATCTGGGTTTTGGCGGTTTTCTATTAAACACGCCTTTGAGGAAACGGCATATCAGAGGATGCGAACCAATGGAGGTATTTCCTTCAACTACAAACAAATGATGGATAACGCGAGCGTGCAAGTATTAATGACTATAGTTTAGTTTCAAATCTAGTGGTGTTAGTTCTGTCAGAAAAGCTAAAATCTAAAACTAAAGTTGTCTTGCACTGGATTAGTTTGCCGTTATTGCAAAATTTGATCCACCTTGCACGTATCCTGGATGATTTTCTGTTGATAGTTCAGGGCGAACAGGATAGCAATAGTTCTTTCCTGGTAGTCCCATACTAGTGTAGGATGCTGATAACCTGCAAACATAAGAGAAATTGCTTATTTAATGGGTGAACTGTTTCAGAAATTGGTTGCATCAGTAAATGTCTGAGGGTGGGAAGTAAAAGAAATAAAAGTGGGTCCTGTATTAGCATGTGCAACATTTTGGGAACCCGGTTGCGTGGCCATTTGGGAATACATTATGCCACAAGGCCTGATCTTGCTCTTTTTTTGCAAAAACTACTGAGTAAACAGACAGGTGGAAAAGCATAAAATTGAAATGCTTTCTAATCTGTCATAAATGCATCCACAGATTCCGCCTCGGGATCAGGCTTCCATGCAATATATCTGTTAAGTGAGCGTTTTTAGTTTTAGTCTACTTGCCAAAACTAAGTACTATTTGTGGAGTACTAAATCGCAACAAATTTTTCTAAAACACTTCTTCTGTTTACTGCATTCGTTTGCTCTCGTGAATTTCTGGGACTATAGTCAGCTACTACGTTTTGTACTCCGGCAAGTGTTCAACTGAAATCCAAAATATTTCTAGTTGCACCCATTTCCAAATCTTTTTGGCCATTTCATTGCAAAGTAAGTGCTTTTGTTCCACCCATATTTTCAGGTAAAGTTACTGCTGTTCATATGTCTATACGCAGCCTAAAATGGATATTGCTTCTTTGCTTACAGAAAGATTTGAGGGCTAAGCAGGCAGCTACCATCGCTAAGAATTTATTTCATTGCATTGAGCTCTGTAACTTTCTTCTCTTCCATTACCCCCAATATGACTATTGTGTATCAGTAGCCCCCAATCCAGATCCAGAGGCATCACTGTCTATAATTAATTGTGGATTGCCTGCTGCGCGAAATTTCACAACATGCTGTGTCAATATTATCACACCACCACTGTCATTCTGCTGCGCTTTGCCTGAGATTAACCTTTTTCTGTCAAAATGGCCATAGTGTGCCTTCAGAGCTTTTGTTTTGCCATTTCCAGGTTCCCTGTAATATAATGGACCAAATGAACAGTGGAAGTGCTTGCTACAAGTGGCCAATGACGGTGGCCACATGTCTTATGCTTGGATGCTGGTCATCGTAGCTGTGAACACATTAATGATGTCATCTTTTTTAGGGACTGGTAGCTGTAACCTCATTTTCTTAGAATTTATAAGAAAACCTAGAAATTCCATTTCCTGTGTTGGCGTAAACACAGATTTTTCTGGGGGGGACAGTAAAGCCAAGAATCGGTGCAACTTGGCGCCGTCAATCTTACAGCTGTTTGTGCGTGTCTTTAGATTTCAAGAATCAGGCTATATCGAGTATACACCTATGCAGGCCGTGTTCTCTTATCTTGCAAGGGTGGCGTCAAATTTTTGTAAATATTTACGCGGCCCGATGTTAATCCATTTGGCAAATACAAAAACTGGTACAATGCCCATTCAAACAAAGGTAAAAAATTTCCTATGCTTGAGCAATTGGTAGTTGAGTAAATAAGCGGCCGGAGGTCATTGAACACATAAAGGCAATCCCTTTGATATCAGTGTTCAAAGCCGTTGAAAGTATCCATCTTGCAATGATGGTATTTTCTATATGCGAAGTTAGTCTGATTACATCTAAATCATTCTATAAACTCCGTTGTTCTTAGGCCTTTGTAAATATATTGGGAAATAAATTGGGCCATATGAGGAGTTGCTATCTCAATCACCCATTTGACTTTTTAAAAGAATTTCTTGAAGTTACTACCTGTATTTCATCAGGCTGTAATTTGTACGGGTATGGTACCCTTTTTGCAATGGAGTCAAATTTCAAACTCAAGTTTATAACCACTGATGGCTTGTGAATTGTTTTATCAGAGGTTAAGCTTCTCCAAGCTTCTATGTTCAATTGACCTTGAGCATGTTTATTTTGATATTAGAGCTAAATATGCAAATTATGAATCACCTACATCATAGGTTCTACTAGTCGTTACTCCTTCTTTTGTGCAGGAGGTGGGCTCTGTTGGATGGTTGGAGCGTGCAGCACTCCCCCCTCCCTTCCCGTCTTGGGTGAAGGGTCTCTGGAAACGTGGTGTTGACATGTTCCAGTTGGGTTTTCGCCCCTAAAAGGGCCCCTTGTCCTGCGGATGTTGTAGTTTTTCATCCAGCTGTCTATGAAAGCGTCTCTGGATAGGGGTAGCGGGAGCCCTGCTTTTCTGTAAGTCACTTAGGGTTGCCGCATTACCCCTGCAGTTTTTTTCCTGCTCTTCATCCACACTCTTTCACTTGTTGGGGCAAATCGTCGCCAAACAACCATTCGTTAGGTTGGACTGATCATGGCTTGCAAGGTTAAACATATTTATGTTCAGTTTGGTCTGGTTTGATAAGTTCCTTACGCAAGTTGTTCAGTTCAAAATGAGCATGCGCAAGTTAAAGCCAGACGTCTTCTGTCTTAGTAGGGGTGGCATGTTGGCTAGAGCGGTTAAGACCCTTTACCAAGAGGCTTCTGTGGTTGTGGATTTTTTAAATCCCTTGAACGGGTTGGCTTGCTGACTATTGCTCCAAATCACTGGATTCACCTTTGGAACCGAGGAGCGTCTTACAATTGTTTGGTCTCAAGTGTCGTTCAATGCTTCCACTTTTGCCTTGTCATCTAAGGGCGAGACCATCAAAAATATTGCAAGTCCTGGGCAACCTGGTCATTAATGGTGGGCCGGTTTCTTCCTGAGCCCACAAATCTTTAGCAAAACTTGAGTCTGCCAAGAGCCTTCACTGCTTCGCCGTCCCTGTTGTAACACACCAGTTACTAGTCTGTGCTGGCACCTGTACCGGAATATTAACAGCCTGTGAACTCTGTATCTGGGGTTGAGGATGGTCTTTGAGACGGAGCATTCTGCCGTTACATGTATCACCAACATTGGCCGCTCATATCTGATATGTTGTGGACATGTCCCGACGGTTCTTCTGTGAACCTTGCTACTAGCCCACTGCATTGGAATCAAACAGTCATTATTTTATAGCACTAGGTCATGGCTCCTCTTCGTCCATGTCAACAATTGTGTTAAATGGACATGAGCATATTGTTCATAAAACATCTGTTGTTGTTGTGGTGACTGTCGACAATTCGGGAGCTTGCTCACCTCTTCACGTAGCGAACGTTCCTCGCCTTGCTTTGCGTTAGTCACCACTTTTGGCGATTTTTCTTCGGGTTTTTTAGATTTCCCTTCCGGACTTATAATTCTGGCTGGCTTGCCCCGTTTTCTTCTTCCGGGTTGCCAAATTCGGCAGCTCAGCATTCCCATTTTCGGGTTTCTCTCGTCGCGGGTCTTTGTTTTTGTCCAGTTTCACTCAATCCTCGAGAATTTGGCAAGAATTGCCTACAGGCCGTTGCAAAAACCAAACGTTTAGCTAAGTTCCGGGGTTATATTTTGCCTTCAAAAAGGCCGTCGTACAATTAGCAATATTCGGACCTTTTCCAAGATAAGCATTTGTTTCATGGTTGCCACTGAAGCATGCATTGACGTCTGACTACGCAGGCGACGGCGGGATCTCGCTTATCTCGAAGTATTAACGAGATAAAAGGAAAAGTTACAGTTAACTGGCACAACCACTTCAAAGGTCAGCTTGGAAAATCATCCAGATATATGAGATCACTCACTATCACGGAAGTAAAAAAAAGTACTCAGATGTGCGATTGCTTAGATGACATCTATCTGGATTTCTGTAATAAAGCACAATTTGATAGCAGAAGCCAGACAAGTGGCAATCACCAACATAGTACCATCACCAAATCTGATGATCTCAGGCAGTGGAATGAACCACACGGAGGGTCACCCCTCTGCTCCATCGTTGGAAAGACCTACAAACTTGAACAGGATAGAAACAAACTCTAGATGAACCAGAGGTTGAGAGCGAAACGGACTTTCAGTCATATGTTTACACCACGTAAGACCCCTTTGTCTCAATGTATAAGCTACCAAGTATGAACTGGATCTATCACTGTATTATAAAAATACCTTAAAGTACGTTGAAAAAAAAAGTGTCAAACCATGAGCAACTACGCAAACAAAACAGCAAGAAATTTAGATAAGACTGTATAATGTTCAGTAAATAAGGTCAGTGGCTTAGCTTTTATTTTAACGCGCACTTTGATACTTTGCATATAACTGAGGTACTCTCCTGAAATAATTGGTTCGGTATAGTAAGGAGAAGACAATACACGTAAATGTAAAAGACAATACTTATGATGGATTTGTGGTATCTCTGTAAAGCGCCCGTGACAATGGAGAAGGCTGGGCGTAAGTGCTGAACGAGGGGACGATTAAAGAAATTGAGAAAGTCAATTAAGCGGTTTCCCGAATACCTTTAATCTTTAAGTACTGACATAAATCAGATAGAGATTTTTCATTGTAGTTCGAACGATCAGGTTACGTGACAGAGGAAAATGTTTGTCCGTATTGTATTTCGACTTAGGAAAAAGTAAGACTATTAAATAAAGACCTTGCTATTAGCAATATCCAACTACAACCAAGCATAAAAAAGTAAATAAATAAAAGAGAGGCTTCCTATTTCTTCGTGACATGTTCAAACTTTCGGCAGTAAAATTATGTTTCTGCGTTGTAGCCTTTAAAGAACATGAATAGACCTTTGCTGCATGTTTTTATTGTGATGGAGATGGAGCGTGCCCATAGAAACGATAATTTTTTTTTTTTTTTTTTTTTTTTTTTTTTTTTTTTTGTTTTTTTTTGTTGTTTTTAAACCTGTCATCAGACATATTTTTACTTCTCAAGAAATAGGCCATGATACGTTCGTGTTTTAACGATCTTTTCGTGTCAGCGCTGGGGGATCACTTATCCTTCACTAAAAATTTAAACTATTAGTAAACCAGAAAAGTGTATCCCCAAATGAAAAAGTGCACATTATAGAAAAATGAAAAACATGTCAAATCAAAATTTAATCCAGAATGTCAGTGACCAATAGACACGTAAACTCAAGCCAACAATAGAGCTAATGATACTCAACAATCAACCTAAAAAACCTTCGATCTCTTCTCAACAGGGTATGGAAGGTCCATTGTTACTGCCTACACGGTTGAAAAGATTTTAAGCTAATCAGGTGTTATGATTTGCCGTTATTGAGCTCTAGTCACTGCTCATAACTTAAAGGGCAACATCCACCTCGCTCATGATTTAAAATGTAGGGCGCTGAAAACCCATTGCCGTTCTTGGTAAATTGAATAGGAAATAGGGTTTTTAAAGACAATAACTTGCGGATATAGGTTATGCACAAATTAGGTCCGTCCTTGCCATGGGATTTTCTGTCATGGATTTGGTCCCTTTACATTTCTTTTCAAAAAAAATTAACATATGGTCAAAGTAATGGACACACAGTAGAATCTCAAGATTTCTTTTATCGCGAACGAGGAAGAACTTGCCAATTGCGGGCAAGGACATAAGATTCGACCAGTCTATTCAACTGCGTGCACCTAACAATTAGGACCAGACTGTAAAAGAATGTGAGAGTGTGTTCCAGGCCGATATTGAATATCATTAGCTCATTGTTCGCTTGAGCATGTTGAGTTATGTGTATATCCATTAGTCACTGATTATTCGGAAATAAAATTAGTTGATATTTTATTCATTTTTAAGAATGGGTACTCGTTCCATGTGGGGACCAGCGTTTCGTGGTTAAGATAATATTGTTTACTTTTAGTGAAGGAAATAAGTCATCCCCAGCGTGGAAAGAACGAAAAAATTAAATAAAGGCCAAAAATTGTCTTGTACCATGGCCTAAAATACAGTGTAGCTGGAAGTGAATGTATGCTTTGGGATCCATGTTAGATGATAATGGTCGCATTCACAATGAAAGTGACTAAGACAGCACGAGGTGCTAAATGTGCACAATGTTTGTTTTATCTTGCGTGTGATTAAAGAAAACCGTTACATTATTATTTTGGACGATTCATTTACATCAAGGGTCATCCTGAAGGCGATTAAGAGATGTAATAATGCATTTAAAAACAAGGGGAAAACCGTGATTCAGTCGCACCACTCTCTTCAACATATTCATAGCTCTCAAAAACGAAACGAATGTAAACTCGTACATTCCACGAAAAGGCAAATGCGATTACCCGCGGTTTTAAAGACTCTCTCAGTGGTTTCCCGACAAAAATACAAAATTCGAATTTCTTCTAGAGTAAAAAGTCAGATCGTAATATACGTAAAATCAGGAACATATATATATCCATTAGATAAGTCGTATCTTCATCTAAAATTCCTAATTGCTTGCAATTTATGGACATTAATGGCAAAATTTGTAATAAAAAATTAAAGGGCTAACTCAGCTAGTTACGAAGGATGATAACCTCAACGTTTGTGTCGCTTGTTTCTATTTTCCGAGTGTTGTTTTGTGTGTTTGTGTGTGTGGTGTGTGGGTATGTGTGTGTTATATGTGCGGTTTAAGCTGTCATTTTCCAGAAGATGCCCACCTGAATGGAAAGTGGAAGTCTAACTATATGTATACTAGTAGGACAAATTCACAAAGGATAGATAAACTCCATTTAGATCAGCAGTTATTTTGCAATACTATTTACACTCTCCGTGTATTTATTAATCTGCATCCAAATCTTTTCATTCGTAACAATCGACCCACTTGTCAAATTCATTTTACGTAAAATCAGGCACATATATATATCCATTTAGATACGTCGTATCTTTCATCTAAAATTCCTAATTGTTTGCAATTTATGTACATAAATGCCAAATTTGTCATAAAATTTAAGGTCTAACTCAGATATTTCCGAAGGATGCTAACCTAAACGTTTGTGTCGCCTGTTTTATTTTCCACGTGTGTGATTGTGTGTGTGTGTGTGTATGTATGTGTGTGTATATGTGCGCGTTTTAAGCTGTCATTTTTCAGATGTCACCTGAACTCCACTAAGATCGGCAATTATTTTGCAATACTATTTACACTCTCCGTGTATTTATCACTCTGCATCCAAATCTTTTCATTCATAACAATCGACCCAAATCAATGTCAAATTCATCTTACGCAGCGCCAACATTGCCAAGCCATTTACATCCATGAGCGGCTTCCTTCTCCTACCCGATAACATCTTTATAAAATGCATTATAAATATTCGTAATGCTGTCAATCAAACTTAATGCAATTCCAAAGACGTCTCTCTATATTTTGATAACATTTCCGTCAAAATTGAGTATTTTTCTTTTTGACACTAAACCTCATGAACAAAGAATTAAAAAATAGTAAAAAAGTCGTTTTGTTTCTATTTTGATTTCAAACCAACTTCTTAGCGATGCTTTGTATTTGTAAAGACTTTTCTTGTTGTTATTGCTTTGTTTGTTGCTATTATTTTTGTATCATTTACCGTTGAAAAAAACAACGGAACGAAGCATTCACAATAAAGTCTAAGTGCCTTTGTGAAATTCAAAACTATACTCAAACGCGCCAAGTTCAAACAATGAATCTAAAAGTAGGAATAGTTCATGTGACTAATTCATATGTTTCACTTTTTTTTGTATTTGACACAATCACATGATCGTGTTACATTTAATATTGATAACTGCGTGGCTGGCGTATCAGATTCTTCAATTAATATAACCAAGCTTGAAGTATTTAAAAAAAAGACCGAAGTTCCCAAAATAGATCGAGCAATAAGCAAGGACTATGAACGACATTGTAGTTTGTTAAGCTGAGTGTAATCGTATTACCAATAAAAGATACCTTTGCCTTGTACCTTTGTATCATCTGAAACTAATATAAGTTACTCTGTTCTATTTTAAGTCTTAGCCTGTGAGCTAGCAGACATTTGTAACACATCTCGAGTACTAAAGATTTGAGTGATTTCGTCATGAGTCTTCCAAACAGGCCAATCGACCATTTTGGCGAAATTTAGTTTTTGCATTTTATGATACTATATCACAAGCTCTTTTCATATACCAAATATTGAGCAAAAATAACATTCCAATTTGTAGATATAATAGATATTCACTTTTGGAAAACATACCCAAACGCCAAATGAAAGTCTTCCAAACAGACCAATCTGCATTCGTCTGTTTGCTGTACCTGAAAACCACCGTACGACAGCTTATAAAGTGACCTATCGATCAATGGGATATTGCGAGATTCATCTCCTCTCTCGATCAACACTGGGTAGCCTATAGAAGTCTGGTCGAAGTTGATATTAGTACAATGTGTGTAGCTGTATCTGAGACGATTTTGCCACACTAAATTATAATTTTTTTATTTTACTGATAACAATTCTGCCAAATAATTACTGTGAAAATTACAGTATACTGTAAAAATTGATTCAATCAAAACACTGCAAAATAGATATTTGGCGAGTTATTACAGAGATTGTGAATGTGTTCTGAGAAATAAATGTGTTGAAAATAAAAAGCACTGGCTAACACACTTACTTAGTAGGCCTTTCCACAAATGTCAGCCAAAATTTTACGGTGCATATAAGTCTATAAATTTTTAATCTTGATATAGTATGGGCTACACCTCAAAACCCTATCTGTAAAGTTTCGCGCCGATATTTCAACCCGTTTTGAAATGAGAGCTAAAAACATTATTTTGTAATCCCCATGAGGCATATTTTCGCTCATAACATCCAAACTAAACATTCTTTAGCCCTAATATTTCACAGGGTAAATGAGAAAAAATAGTAGCTTTCTTCTGATAACCAAAACTTTGACCACTTCGAGTAAAATCTGGGGTCCTAGGAGACGAGGCTCTTAGCAATCGGACCACGGACCTTTAATTTTGGTAAAACATAATGCATTAAACGGAAAAATATAAAGTTTGTTTGTTTGTATCCACAAGTCATTGGTAGTGGCTTGCGGTGGTGTCAGGATTTATTCAGCTAGTGTGCTGATCCGGGGCCGCGTGTATTAGCCCTGGAGCTAGCACACATTTGTAACACATCTCAAGTACAAAAGGTTTGAGTGATTAAATAGGTTGACAAACTGACCGGAACCCCTGAAACGTGATTCTTAAGTCCAGCAAATGGCGCCTTAAGGAGAGAGGGCCAAAACCAAAGTTTGTACAGGGGTCAACTTTGTAAATTCGATCCAATCGTGTTGAAAAGCACACATGTTATTGTTCACCTAAGGATTCGAAAAGGTCTTAGTTGGCATATGTAGCCATAAAGTTAGAGTTAGAGGTAAAACAGCAGGTAAAATCAATAATAAGGCCAAGGGTACAGTTGTACAGGGGTCAATTTTAAAGTGCTCTGATTTGGATACAAAATGGTGCAAATTATAAAATATCAACAGAAAATGTAAAAATAAGGGGTAAAATTAACACAGCCGGTGTTCTAGGAGGATACACCAAGAGGGTGTAAACATCAACTACTTTGGTGTTATTTTAACACTATTTGGTGTTAAAACAACACATGGGCGTGTTAAAATAACACCAAAAAGTGTTGAAGTTGACATCCTTTTGTTGTGATCCTCCTAGAACACCGGCGGTGTTAATTAACACAAGGGTTTTGACCAGTACAGTGGAAAAAATGTTATTCACAGTATCAGGACATCTCATTAAAATGCATGTTAATGGTAGATTAAAAGATTACTCATTGAAATATCAATCTAATGGGAATGCAACCCGATGACACTTCATGATGAGTAGATCAGGGAAATTATTTTCCTTTCAATCATACCGAAATGATGTTTAATATGAGAAAATTATAATTCTGCATTTTCAATAAATACACCTTGATAATCAGAACTTTTGCCCATTTGAATTGAATTACACGTCAGATGTTTGAAATGCAAGTTAACCATTAAGCACCGTAGTAGAAATGCCGGCAAAAATGCCATCCTAACCTTAAAATGTTTTTTTTTTACTCATAGGAAAGTTTTCAACTACACTGCAAAAAACAGTGTTTAGAAACAGTGGTGCAAATTAGTGATTAGAGATTGACATGTTTAATTCCTAAACACTTGGCATGTCACAGTTTAGACTAGACGGTGTTTAGGATATAACAGACATTTCAAACTGTTAGAAACGTGGTGCAAACTAGTGTTTAGAAAAGTGTTTAATTTCATAAGGATGTTTTGCAGTGTATATGTAAGAGTGCTGTGGCTCATATACATGTACGCAATAGTCGTTTGATGACAAAAAATTAAAATAATATCCGTGGGAATGTCAATTATTGGCGAATTGTATCAATAGACACCCCGAAGTCGTTTGTTTTACGTTTTTTAGAAACATCATTTGACACTAATTGCAATATCTCCATTCTATAGTTTTCGTTATGAGAATTAAAATGATTTTCGTCCGAACGCCTCGTAAAAAATTATGACAAATATAAATGACTTGATAGTAAGATAAAGCTTTCTTCTGATAAAATAGGATATGTGATTCTTTATTGGCAAAAAGTATCAAATATACACCTTCAATACATATAAAAGAGATAAATCACAACTTCTTCCACTTAACGTTTACGGAAGTTATTATTTCACTAACCACAAAACCCAGGGTTTCAAAAGTTAGACATACACTTTGGATGTCTTTAGTGTTACTTACACTGTAGGTCGATGCTGCAATTTGAAATACAGCCACAATACTGAAATATTCAAATTTTACAGGCGTTTATAAAACGACAACAACTGGAGCTTTTATTCGATTTTTTTTTCGAGTATCAACAGATCGAAATTATTTTGAATTTTCAATTATACTATTAAGTACTGCGGTTACAGGAAAAATATTTACATTTACAAGAAAAATTCTGGCAGCGTTATGTAACAACTCCCGTAAAATCAGCTTTTTACAGATTCCATCAAATTAATATCATTTTAGCTTGATTGGTTATTATTTTACATTAAGTATTAAGTTTGAATCAATTATAATTACAAAATCAACAGAGACTCCCCAGTCCTCCGTTTGAGCTTCATTGGCATATTTTGCGGGAATATTTTGCCTGTAAGAGGAGGAGACGGCTAGAAATCATACAAAAGCATGAGTCATTCTCAAAGCTCCCTCAGCAGCAAAAGTATGTTGAACATGTTCAATACCAACCGTCTGAGGCGATCGATTCGACTCTTTTGAGTAGCCAAAACAGGCGAATGTGCATTCGTCTCCTAATAGGAACAGAGGACGTTTTTTAGGTTTTGGCAAACAGACCAATCACTTTATAATTAAATTTGACAAGGAAAACCAAAAGGATAATTGAATTGAAGCGTGCTCAAAAATGAAGAACGTTTCAATGTCCCACTATGTACAAATAAAATCATTTTCTAAAATGTTTCAAATTTTAGATATGCAAGTTTACTAATTCTCTAAAACTTCAATCGCCGAATCTCGAATGTGACTTTTGGTCGATGGCCTGTTGGAAGATTCGTGACGATATATAGCCAGCTGACATAGACCCTTTAAACGTGATTCGTAAGTGCCGCAACTGGTGCATTCAGGAGGAAGGGTCTAGACACAGATTACACAGGGTAAAAATTTTTAAATTGATCCAATCATTGTGAAAGGTTATACCACGTTATTGTCTCACCATAAGGATTCCAAAGGTATAATTTATACGTCTACTGACTTACAGGTTTTAAAAAGAGCAAACATCAATAAAAGGGGTTAGTTTACAGTTGTACAGGGGTCAAATTTTAAAGTTATTATGATTTGTATAAAAAATAATTCAAATTGTTGGTGGAGCTCATAGGGTCAAAATAAGAAATAGTTTCGGTTGTCTTAAATGCTTAGTTACCAATCCGGAGGACCCCAAATGTCAGCGTTCATTACATTCAATAGGGCCTGACCTTGTTTTCCCCCTGCCTGTGGAATGTTTCTTAAAAATTATAAGCGAGTCACAAATCTGGCATCCATTTTCAGGAATTTAGTAATGGAGCTGCATTCTATGCAGTCTGAGCAGTATTCAAGATAAGAATTAATGCGTATTAATGTCTTAATGTATTAGTTAGACAGAAAATAGCTATACAAGTAAAACAAAATGTACAGTAAACTGATACCGGCTATTTAGAATGCCAATCTTAGCATAATCTAGGTAAACTTGAGCCTTTACAACTGAAGAATATTTGAATCAACATTGAATTAAAGTCCTGCGTAGTGGCATCTACATTGGCCATGACCTTGGTTAAAAAATACAGTATCAGATTACTACTTAAGCCTCTTAGGAATACAATGCCAATACACTAAGTGCACACAATCATTTATACCAGGAAATATCTGAAATAAAGATAATTACAGACCTGTAGGGGGTGGTGAGATGCGAATTGTAAGTACTGGTCAGTATGCGTTTTTCTTGCGGTATGCAGGAACATCAAAAAGAGTGAAAAAATTCGAGGATAAACCGTACACTCGCTCTACTCGTCTTGCTTCCACTTCTGAAACACACAAATCAGCTATTACGGATCATGTCGCTCTCACTAATCACTCAATCAATTGGGACTCCTCAAAAGTCTTGACCGGGAATCCGACAAAACCACCAGTGGCTAAAGGAAGCCATATGGATTAGGAAGAGGGGAAAACAAACGCTCAACAAAGACGAGGGGGCCTACAAACTGCACCACATTTTTGACCAACTCATCTCGCCACCTACGGCGGTTGCCATAACAACCAAGCACAACAAGCAGATGGGTTTTGTCAGTCTGAATAATCTTCCCATTATGGTGGCGAAACGTCACTAAAAAATGTGAGTAAAAAGTTCTACTTTTTATTCCATTCCAAGGATTGGACAAAGAATTTCAAAAACCAATTAATTTCTACATATTTTGTAGAAGAAATTTTGCAAATCGGTAAAATAATCAATGGTTGTTGTCAATAGTTTATATCTTTTCTTTTTGCCTTTCTGTCATTCTGAAATCTAACAAACCTATTCCGATAATTGAACATTCTAGCCATCATAATTCTTAGATGCCAGGAGTGGCATTTATTTTTATCGTTTTATTTTTATCGTTTAGATATTATTTCGTTTTAGGAAATATTTGAGTAAGAAGCCCCGATTTAAAATTTGAAATAATTATAGTAGACGGAATTCTTTCGACGAATACACAGTATTGAGTAATGATTACGAAGTTCTACTTATACAAAGAAAACAATCCTTTTTATTGTCTAAGAGCTTTGAGATTTTTGTAACTACTTTAATTAAACAAACAATAGTATTGATATTTCTTTGAAACTTGCTGTGAAATGGTAACCTTGTGCAGCGACATTTTAGATTCGAAGCCATGATGTATTTTATTCAATTGACAGAAGCACAGTAGCAGGGGACTGTAGTGAAAGAGTATGAGCTTCCGGATAAAATTGTGATTTTTTTTGCACACAAGTTCTTTAGACATTAATAATCCATAAAATTGATGGAAGCATTTGCCAACCCCCTAAATGGACCCCAGCTTGGGTTTCAAGGTTATACAGGAGTCAAAATTATTAAAATTTTCCGACTGTGTTGAAAAGTACACCATGATGTTTGTCTGGTTACAAGGATTCCATTAAGGTATAGTTTACACTATCTCTGGCTTATAGTTTAGGAAAAACTGTAAAAATAGTGAAAAAAGTCAATTTTGGTGTATACATGGGTCAAAAGTTAAAAATTGCTTTAATTCCGGTAATATATGGTGCACATTTTTTCCCTTGCTTAAAGGATTTTCCCTTGCTTAAAGGAATAGTTTGCCTTATCGTTATTATGCTTAGTTTTCACGTTATCCAACAAAATAGGTCACAGGTCAATAGAACCCAATAGCTGCCAATAGCTGTTCACTTTATTCGCCATTTTGGTTAATAACCAAACACTTAAGATAGTCAAAACTATTCCTATATTTCATTTTTTGAGCTGAACCAACAACTTCAACCAAGTTTTACAAAAATTGGAGCAACTTTTAATTTTTGACCCCTGTACAAATCAAAATTGACTTTTTCACCATTTTTGCAGTTTTACCACATAATTCCAAAACGATAGGCCATAGGTAGTATAAACTATACCTTTTTGGAATCCTTGTAACCAGACAAACATCATGGTGTGCTTTCAACACAATCAGAACATTTTAATTTTTTTTTACCCTGTGTAACCTTGAACTTCAAGCTGGGGGCCATGAAAGGGGTGTGGCAAGTGCTTCCATCAATTGTTTTGATTATCAATGCACAAAGTACTTGTGTACCAAAATTCACAGTTTTATCCAGATTTGCACACTCATATTGGATCTGTGCAATACAGTCACCCACTACAGTCACTATTGTATGGCCTATATAACAGGCAACCCAGACCTTATTCGACAACGGCAGTGAGAATAGATTATTCCTTTTAAACTTGTAACAATTAACAAATTCATTGTCCTTGTACAATTTGGGGTACAAACAAGTCAATATAACCTGGACTAAATCGAAAGACCACTACATACAATTGATAAGAAATTGCCAGATAGAAAGGGAACAATCTGATTGTTTAGTTGTTTTGAGTGACATTTTCTTTTTACATAAAGATCGTTACAGATTGAATTAAGATAACACACGCATATCCAGCACATTGTTGTGGATTCTCGCATTTTATGAAGATTACTACGGCAAACATCGTCAAGAAGTAATTATATATTGAATATATTGAAAGAAATCACAAGTAAGATGGGAAAAATCAATATTTTCTTAGTCTTACCTATATTTGATGCATACGAGAAAAAAACAGTTCCACTAGCCGTTAAATACAAATATTTGCATTTTTAGAATTTTAGAATGTTCTTCAAGCAAGGCCAGTGAATGGGTTTTCAATGTTCAAGTCTATTCTTTATTCTAATCTGCAGACTAAGAGCATGCGCTATAGATGACATAATCTTTGTTATATGTGGCCATTTTAGAATTCAATTACGTTGCAAAATTGTGATAACAAATTTCAGCTGCCACTCATTTTTGCCAAATATAGTCTTCAAGGACAATGGAATTTCTTTGCGTGTTTCGATTGGATACGTAAGAAGATTATGAAATAGATTTGGGACCTTTTTACCATTTAGTCCTAAAGTTAACAATCCCATCAGTAAAATTATTGCCAAAATTGATAGTCAAGCAGGTGCGTCAAATTAATTTTGGACCATAGCTTTTTAAAAGCATATATTTTGGTTCGACTTACCAAGCAATTGCTGAACATGTAATCAAATCATCTCAAACAATATTCATATCTACTGGAATTGCAACGTACTGCATAAAACCATTGTATTAATTCGCTATATTAAAGAAAGCTTTACAGAATCATTTAGAATACTCTGTTAAAGCACCCGTATGTAATATGAATTAAAGCAAGTAGTACACAATATAGGTTTTCCCGGTCAATTTAATAGTAATTTCATTCGAAATGACTTTTGAGTTATTCGGTTTCGCGCGAATTTGAACGCACGCTAAAAAGTATATTTCAAATTGCATATAACTCAATCCAATTTCGCAAATCGTTCAAACGATTAAACGAATAGAGCATTTAATCGCCTAATAAGGTCGTCCAATTTCCAGAAATGGTCAATCAATTTCCATGAAACAGTACGGAATTAGGAGATAAGTTATTCAAAAGCAAGCATGATGTGTTCAGGTGGTTGCTGGTGCAAATGAATTCGTTTTCGTTCGTTCAAATATACAACAGCTGCAATCTTTTAAGAACGGCAGTTCCTTTTGGGTTGTGAATGAGATGATCAATAGGCCTAGAATTGCCAGCAAATACATTATGTATATATTTCTTAGGAGGGACTTAGATAATGTAAAGACGGGTGTATGACCCATATTGAAAGACAATAAAAACAGTTCCATGGTTGAATAATTAAAGACATGATCATGTACGCATAATTACAATGTGCTACATACAGTTCATCTCATACCACCTTATGTTAAATATATGCATTGTAAAAACTGTTGCCCGGAATTAAACATTTTTCTTCTTAAAATAATTTTATCCAACGTTTCTTATAAAATTATACATAAAATCTTCAAATTGAATTTCATCGAGGACAAGTTTTCGTAAGGTAGAAAATTATCTACCCTTTGTTTGGACAAAGGAGACAATTGTATAAGTAAGAAAATTTGCCCTTGATGAAAATTCTAGATTTTAAGGTGTCATTATCTGTAACACCAAACATTTAAAATTAATTTGTTTAGACTTTTGAAATCTTAAAATGGTGCTTGCAAAATTAGTGCAAACATTGTTTAATTCATAAACATAGTTTATTATTGGCCTATGGAACAAGCTGTTTCCGGCAAGACTGTCAACAAAGGAGAAGTCACTGAAATTTCACCCCACATTATATACAATGTGAGTATATATGACCATTTCTTGTTTTATCCTGAGAAGAAAATAAAATAAAGAAAAAAAAAACAAATGCAAAAACAAACAAGGGAAATATATAAAGAGAAAGAAGGGAAAAGAGAAGAACAAATTACAAACAAAAACTATGTTATGGATCAATCGTCAAGAAAAGAAAGATAAATCAAACAAAAAAGAAAACAAATCCTCTTGCGATTACCCTAGTTACTTACTGGTTATCGTTGTTTTTTTCAATAAATAATTATTCTACATTATAGAAATTAATTCAAGATTTGTTCATTTATCAAAAAGAATGCCCTACAATGTAAATTGAATGAACATAAATGAAACTGAAAACAGAAGTAGACTAGCGTTGCTACGTGACGACATACAATGTTGAAATTGTATGTCATTTGATCACATTCCTTACGTTATTAACAAATTGTTTGGATACAAATTAATTTGATTGAACTAAAACGAATTTAATTACACAAACACGAAGTTAAATACACCAAATTGAAATTGAATGGCTTAAAATGAAATTGTTTGTATTTGTAAGAAATTGACACCAGTGTATGAATGCTCACTCAAATTCATCACGAAATTGAAAAACTATAGCACTTATTGAATGAAATAAGTACGAATTTGACAGGGAAAACCTATATTATATGCAATGAGTAACATTATTCTTAGAATAAACATGTAAAAGTAAAAGAAAAAATAACAAACAAGCAGACACAAATGTATCTGGATATGATTCACCGCATACGGAAAGAACACGAAGGTAAGACATCCACCAACCGTTATGTTCAACACGTCTTAGATAGAATTCACCAACATCCGCTTTTCCGCGATGTACGAGTAATGCGTCTTGACATCATTCCTGGGTAATTCGCCGTCACCCTGGGAAATACGGAAGATACGCTGTCGTAAGAATGACATTATCTACTTGTTACATCGCGCATCGTATCTTGTATGAAATCTACTGATTGTACCGATGTGAACTCAAATAATAGACTAATGCATTTTGACTTGGTCGTTTCTTCATTGCAATGAATGTAAATCACAAAAAATGAAACTTTTTTTCTTTTGCAATTGACAGATGAATTAACAGTGACCTGGATTTTATTTGTTGGATTAAGTGTATGATATTGGTCATCCCGTTTAGGAAACATTTGTTCGTTTGGTCTTCTAAAAATGTCTATATTATTAGACTTGAGTGTAAAATGACCTTTACAGATCCTCACGCTATCTCGCCGTGTAGCTATGGTTTCTTGGAAACTACCTCGTCCGGTTAATGCAACATAGTCATATCTGCATTTTTTTTTTTAATTTAGGAGCATTTTGTGTCTCTGTTGATTGAAATAAAAATAGTTAATATGAGCTTTTTACTCCATGTGAATCCATGTAGCTCAGTCAATATTCTTGATTATTCAATTTCATTGATAATTAATTAAAATATATAATTAGCCAATACAATGGCGTATCTGATTGGTGGAAAAGTCGTATCTGCCAGATACGACTTTCTTTCTATAAGTGAACGGTAATGTTGGTTTTGCAAGAAAATCATATCTGCGCAGATACGATTTTTTGTATTTAAGCTTATTTAATTAGCAGACAGACACACCGATACGTAAGAGTATTATTATATAAATAAACAAGAAATCGGAACCGATATTAAAATAAAAAATGATGAAAGGAATAAAATACAATCCTGAACATATTTAAAAACAAAGCGATGTGGTAAATAAAGGGAATGTAATAATGTAGTAATGTAGTAAAAAACATAGCCTAAAGCATAAATGGAGGAGTAGTAAAATAATAAATGTGGTGAAAAATATATTAAAATATCTGAGTGAAATAAGAAACAGAATAAAGTTAGGTTATGCAGCAGCGTGAAATTAGAAACCTAGTCATTCACTTCCTGGGTGTTGAGACCATGTGGCGCATGTAGGCGCTTCATCCCACACCTTTTCTCTGCTGAGACGGACAGGTCGGGGCGGTTGCCAAATGATTCGATACCCTCTAAGACCATGTCAGAATTGTTTGTGTTGGACTGTGGACCTATGGCCATAGAAGCGTCTCTTCAACATCCTGAACTCCACATATTCTGCTAGCAAGAAATAAGATCAATAACATTAGAGATACAACAGGTAATGTTGCCTCTGGTTGATGAAGGGATTGTGATAAGAATAATAAAAGCACAAACGACTATAGATAAAGAGAGATATAGTATTCATGAAATACGCACGATTTCCTTCCTTCGTGTGATATATTCAAGCACTTATAACACAGACATCGGGATAATCAATATCTGAAGGAACCAACAGCTGTCATTCAAGCTCTCTTAATTATCCTCTAAAGTGATCGGTCCATTTCACAATAGTAATTATTAAATCTAGGCAAAGTAACATTTCACGTGTAACTACAAATTCTATCAAAAGTTAATGATCAAAGTTTAAATATTAAAATAGAATATTTTTTTACATTTATGTCGCAGAGGATAAGACTTAGTAATAAGCTTGCTATCTTCAAATTATGTGAACTTTGTATAGTTTGTAAATTTTGCTGAAAGTAATGCTGATGTGGTACAATTGATGAAAACACGATTTTATACAAATTTAACGAAAAAAAAAAACAGCAAGCTTTACTTAATCTGATGGGGCAATAAATACATTTTCCTATCAGTCTCAAACTCTGGAGGGAGTTGGTATTATGTCATTGAAGGTCAAAATATAATCAGGTCATGTGAACCCTATACATGGAATCTAAATATTTCGGAATCCCTCAGATGTTCTCTGCAAAATACAAACGACCGGAAATCTAAATTCAGTTTGGTTATCCTCAAATGTATTCCTGTAAGGATATTAAATTCGATTCATGGACCTCTACTCCTCAAGGTCACGTTGTAATCACCAAAGGCTATTCCTGATACCAATTACCATAACAATGGGCATGGGGTATGAAAACCTTCAAATTCTCATTAAAATGAATTTAAATTTAATATACAATCGGTAGCCATTCATAAACTAAAAAGTAAGCAATCAGTAGAGGAAATGAAAAGAGAAATAAGGAAATTAAATGTACTACTTTAGGGATTAGTGTCTGAAATTATCATGTCCCACGAAATTAAAGATCGGTATGTCCAACTTTAATGTACTAAAATCTCTCTGGAAACTAAGAGAGTGTTCTCTTATTGAATCTGTTAATTTTACAGCTGAATTCAACTTTTTTTCGGACAGTCTACAAAATAATATATGTCATAATTACAATATACCCTTCGCATCTACTCTGTATTTTTACTCTCTGCTTTATTCCGCCTAATACAAAGTAGATGTGAAGATGCCGAATCGATTTTACGACTGCCCTTGTCTATATGGAATTCGGACAAGGATTGCTGCATATTGATAACCGCTGTAGCAAAATGCGTAAACCAGTCAGTCGGGCATGTGTCAGATTGATGGTAGTCTTTGGTGACAACAATGCATGCTTTACTGAATAACTCACTTAACGGAGTGCTAGAACTATCACTTATCGATGTTGTAATTCAAAATTTTGACCTTAAATTGATAAACAAACTTAAGTTTTCCTTGTAATCTAGTAATTTTTGTATGAATGGTGGACGACAAGTGTGTTTTGTACCGTGGATGTGAGCGTAATCGTGTAATAATTGGTATTCAATGTGTAACAAATTCTTGCTTTCCAAGGAGCTGAAATGTAAACGGCGTAAATTGACATTTCAGTTATAGCCATGTTACTTATTTGCTACCTTTCTAAAATGTGCAGCTAGAATGCAGTTGCCATAACAAAAACAATATAGGTACATTTCAAAATTATTTTTTCCTATGTTCAAGTGGAGTTAAACAAAGTTGGCTCTTTTCTCCTTGCTGGGGTCACGACTCTCCAGCACATCTGGATGACTTCCAGGAAAAGGATAACTCTCTATTAAAGTAAATGTTCACAGACAAGACAAGCAGGTGATTCGCAGTGCTGTTTCACATATGAGATACAGAGCCCGGTGTAAAAGGCGATATGGTCCGCCGGTAGCCATAGTCCAGGCTCGATTGACGACAACGGAATAAATAAACTGTTGCGTGAAGAGTCAATTGAATCGAGTGCCCTATTTTCACCATTGCAGATGGACTATGAGTCCGGAGGACCATATCTCCTGCCCTACCGGCAGTGTACTGACCGTGAAGGCGGACATGTGGAGGCCTCTGAAGGTTGTGTAACTACCATATTTTATGTTTCAAAACTGACTCATACAGTCATGCATAAAACACAATCTTTATCAAAAGATATTACAACACAACATATAATTTTAAAAGCCCATAGTTTTTACTCACTCTGTATATTATTTGAAGATATACAAGAATGTTTTATATATCAGTGCATATATCCATAATGCTCATTTTGCAAATATATTTATAGACCATAAACCCCAGTGTCGATTCGCAGAACAAAATGATCAATGGATATGACCTTATACCCGCCCAAGAAACTTCATTAGTCAATATTTTGTTATGAAAGGAAATACTTTCATTAAATCGTGAGAGTGAAATGTAGTTATTGACTGCGATTGGGCTATATGCACAACCAAACGTTAATGTAATGGATCCGGGCACAAGACAATCTTCCTTCACGTTACCACTGAAAGCCTTGCGTTATCTGCAAAAATGGGGCAGGGTTATTTCGCCCTTTATATTAGCCCGTCGATTAAAATTCATACAAATGAAACCACAGGCTTCTAACAAGACAAATGTCAACATGAATACCCGTAAATACGCTAACACATACACATAAGCAAAAACAGATTAGACACGCTTGCAGGTCCAATAAAAGTTAAATCCTTTTACTTGTAAAATAAAAAATGTGTTGACATTAAACAAAATGAGTTGCGAGTCATGAATTTTAGTTCTTAGATATCAAAGTTTCCATTGTAATCCTCTTGTTTTCTAGACATCTCTAAATTGTGAATAACCATAGGTCACATAGACACAGGGTTGTTGAAACTCAACAGAGAATATAGCAGCATTTCAGATGTCAGATCGTCTACTGAAGTTATTTATACATTTATACGCATTTATTTATTTATTTACTTATTACTGTTCAGTCCTGTTACTGTGTCCCGAGAAGTAATTTGCTACGACAGCTTTGAGTTGTATTCATTCAACTTGTACAAGATCTATCCTAATTATGATTGGTGACATTCTCAAGCCAGACAAGCCAGCAACTTATATTTCAAGATATTGGATCTACCTGCCTACAAAGCCTACATATTTTATATCTCAAAATGGAACTTTCTATATTTCAGTTTTAAATCTATTGCCATATATTTATTTTCGCATTTCGTGTAATTGTTTTGTCGTAGGTCAAAACTATTTATAATATCCAGAAAGGAAATCGCTCGCATCAGAAACAGAGGAAAGAGGGCTATGAGTGTGCAAAACCAAGGAGAAGTAATTAAGGCACATGAAGAATACCAAGGGAGCATAACTGATGAAAACCGATTGGAATATAAAACGTAAAAAACAGACTTATGAGGAAGCTGCAGAAAAGAAGGACATATGCTTCAAGATCACTGATCACAAAGGAGCATGTAATTGTAAACAGCAAACATGGGTAGAGTTGGAAACTTATGTTATTAAAATGATATCAGAGAAGGAAAAGTTACAGTTAACTGGCACAACCACTTCAAAGGTCAGCTTGGATGTCACCGATATATGAGATACTCACTATCACCGGAAGTACTCAGAATGTGCGATTGCTCTAGATGACATCATCCTGGATTTCTATAACAAAGCACAACTTGATAGCAGAAAGCCAGGCAAGTGGTCAATTCACAACATAGTACCATCACCAAATCTGATGATCTCAGTCAGTGATGAACCAACGGCGGGTCACCCTCTGCTCCATCGTTGAAAAGACCTACAAACTTGAACAGGATAGAACAAATCTAGATGAACCAGAATGGATTGAGAGCCGAAACGACTTCAGTCATCTGTTACCCCACGTAAGACCCCTTGTCTCAATGTATAAGCATACCAAGTAAGAACTTGATCCATCACTGTAATAATAAAAACTACAGTAAGTTGAAAAAGTGTCAAACAAGAGCAAAATAAGCAAACCAAACAGCAAGAAAACCGACTGTATAATTGTTCATGTAATAAAAGGTCAGTGGCTAGCTTTTATTTAAACGCCCACTTTGCATACAACTGCGGTATTCTTTTCGCCTCCTTGAAATAATGGTGCGTGTATAGTCAGGAGAAGAAAATACACGTAATGTAACAACTGAAATTCTATGGATAGATTTGTTGTAATCTCTGTAAAAGCGCCGTGACATGGAGAAGTCTGGGCGTAAGTGCTTGAAAACGGGGACGCTTTTAAAAAGCAAATTGAGAAACTACAATTAATCGTTTTCCCGGAATGACCTTTACTCTTAAGTAACGAACAATAAATCAGATAGATATTTTTCATTGTAATTTCGACACGATTATGACATAGAAATGTGGTCTCCTTATAGCTTTCGAAAAAAAATAGCTAAAATAGCATAAATACAGACCTTGCTATTAGCAATATCAAATACAAAGCCAAAGCCATAAATTAAAAAACTAAAGAGAGTGACTATTTCTTTCGTATATCTCCATTTTTCTTCAGTAAATTATTTCTGCGTTGTAACCTTTAATAACTTAATAGATCTTTGCTGCATTTTTTTTGATATGTCTGGAGCATTGATTTTGCCATAGAACCGATATACCTTTCATTCAGACATATTTTTACTTCTCAAGAAATCATTGCTGGATGAATTTATTGCTATCATTGTTAGACTGGTAATGTCGCATTCACAATGAAATTTGACTAGACAGCACGAGTTTTGCTATGTTGCAAAGTTTTGTTTTATCTCTCTGTTGTGATTAAAGAACGTACAATTCTTATTTTTTGGACGATTCATTGAATTCACAAGGCAATCCAAAGGCGTAAGAGAGTTAATAATGCATTTAAACAAGGAAAACTTGATTCAGTCGCACCATCTCTTCAACAACTGACAACTGATTAAAGGTGCAACGAGAAGATTTTGTGGCACCCAAATATTGTGCCATAATAGGATTTCATAATCAAATTAGAAACTCAATAGATTTCTTACACTTGTATTTGGCTACAGAAATGCAGTAAAAGAGAGAAAAAAAAAAGGCGATTTGATTTGCTGATATTCAATACGAAAACTTAGGCTGAATTTTGTATTGCCTATACAAAATCTAGATATTTCAATTTTTTGTACAAAGAAAATTTCTCAGCTAACTTTCAGATGGGGATATTTTTAATTGAAGCTTGCATTAGTGCAAAAAATCAGAATTTTCACATTTTTTAGGGACAACCTCTTATGTGAAATCTCTAGTTGCACCTTTAATAGCTTCCAGAAAAACGAAATGAATTGAGCTCGTACATTCCCAAAATACACTGCGATATACTTGCGGTTTTAAAGACTCTCTCAGTGGGTTTCCCGACAGAAGAAAATACAAAATTGCGGAATACTTCTAAAGTAGCTAAAAGTAGTGGATTAAAGGAAAATCAACAAACATTGAGAACATGGAAAATTGAAATGCCACTTTTTCCTCAAAACATGACTCAATATTAATGGAGGTTTTAGTAATTTCTACAAAAGACCAATTCTTTCTTCTTAGCGTATCCAAGTCCTTGGGAATGGCGATGGATGGGTTAAGGATTGATTCAACTGTGTAAGCTGATCCGGGCCGGCGTGTATCCATGGTACGGACGCTCCTAACATGCCTCGCATTTAGATGGGGCGGATTGGGAACATTCAGGGGTTTCATCTTACTCTTATTCGACACTGATCGCGAAGTTACATGTACAGTTGTGACTCTCTGTCCCACGGGACCGACGTCTAACGTTCTCCTCCGAGGACGGGATGCTTTCATGATCCATTTTGCCCTCATTCCAAGTGACAAATGGAGGGAGCGGTATTCTGTATGTAATATATCAGAATTGTAGACACACTTCTGAAAAGTATATATAAATGGTGGTCAATCATGTAGTGTAAAATATCACTTTTCTATACTGTTATGATGTATCGTGGACATCAAAGGTCAGAAATACCTTACAAACCAAATAAATGAGCCTGTGCACAAACTGATCTGACATTTTATATAATTAAAACAGATTAATGATTTTTACTCAGATTAGATCAAGCATTTGGTATGTCCAAAAGCACAATTATCCTACCATTCAAAATGTACAATTAAACAATTCTTTTTACTGAGAGTTCATTTATGTCTCCAACTATATGTAGCGTTGAGTTTCAAACGATGATATGTCCTAACAGCGAGATTCCAAAATGCCAGCATGCCAAAGTCACACTTATAAATCAGGTAATATTTCCATGGGAATCTTCTCGTCCTGAAGATAACTTTTGTCCAGCCAGTTCAAGACGAACAAGGTTAATTAAGTCCCTCGACGATACTACTATTCAACAGATATCAGTCCAAGATAATCACACGATTCTATTTGTCCACAATTGGAATCCTATTTTATTTCCCAGCACTTTTTTGCTTCAAAGAAGACGACAGTAGAATAATTATAGCGATTTCGCTCACATGGAATTATAAAATCCTGGCACTATATGTAATCACAAATCTACTTCCATTATTGTAGATTAAAACTAGCTATAAATATAATGAGATAGCTCACTGAGTAAACTGCTGGGGCCCCGGAGGACTTTACCTCAACTCTCCATTATATGTGGACTACAAAGTTCCCAAGGTCTTAAAATAGATATACACAGCATCATGCAATTAAAATAACCTGCACTAGCGACCAATTGGAATCCACATAAATTACTCATCTGAATTGCATCACTTTACATATATAACTTTATGGGGGAATCCCAGATTCTGCAATGTTTTGCTCTCAAAGCCATAAACAATTGACTCAGTTTCTAAGTTTACATCTTGGGGAATTCCCCATTTCTTCCCTTGTGCAATCGAACAGGTGCACCATGTATAAACAACACTAGGGAATTTCCCTGCTCTCTTTTTCTCATAAACAAGTAATACTTTTCCCGTGATAAATCTTTTCTCAAATAAGATTGAGAAAAGATATTTTAATAAAATTTTTGAGGGTAATGTAACACTATCAGTATGTTAATTTACTTCTTGAGTTAACAAAAATATTTGAAATCTGGCTCAAATAATAGCCATACTATTCTGTTAGAACCCAAAAAGTTTTGGTACATAAATATGAACATATACTTCTTACCATTGAAATTACTTGTTTAGCGTTTTAAAATTAAACCGTTGTTATATTACATAACCTGTTATTCCATTTATCAGATATCCATTTAGATACGTCGTAATATTCATCTAAATTCGAATTGTTTGCACTTTATGTCAGAATGCCAAAGATGTCATAAAAAAAATAAAGGAATTCCAAAGATGCTACCGGCCACTTTTGTGTAGAGTTATATTTTCGTGTGTGTGTGTGTTATGTGGCGCGTTTAAGCTGTAATTTTCCAGGTGTGTCACCCGACCGAATGAAAGTGGACGTTAACTATATCTATTACTAGTAGGACAAATTTACAAAGGGACAGATAAACTCCACTTAGATCAGCAATTATTTTTAGCCCCATAATACTTACACTCTCCGTGTATTAAAATAGTATCCAAATTTTTCATTCATAACAATCGACCCGCTTGTCAAATTCATCTTACGTTGCGCCAACATTGCCAAGCCATTTACATCCATGAGCGGCTTCCTTCTCCTACCCGATTAACCTCTTTATAAAATGCAATTCCAAAGAAGTCTCTCTATATGTAATACAATTTCCGCAAACTTTAGTAGTGTATCTGTAAACGAAATTCATGAACAAAGAATTTAAAAAAAATTACTAGCAAAAAAATCGTTTTGTTTCTATTTTTATTTCAAACCCCACTCTCAGCGATGCTGTGCATTTTAAAGAATATTCTTGTTGCTAATTGTTTTGGGGTTTTATTTTCTGTTTCATTACCGTTGAAAAAAACCGGAAAATGAAGCGACCACAATAAAGTCTATTATAAGTGCCTGCTTGTGAAATCAAAAAACATGCTTAAACGCGCCAAGTTCAAACGAGGAATCTAAAATAGGACAAGTCATATCTAGTATAGTCCTGAGAAGAAAGAAATACGTCAAATTCGTTGAAACAAATATGGTAGGAGCCTGATTTTTTCACCCAGGAACATTGCAGCATACATCATAAACAAGCAAATCAAAAATCCCCATGAATCCCCTTGGGGGAAAAAATTTATCCGATGGCCGCCAAAATAGCGGACATTGCATATAATTAGCTATATCTTAGCTTCTGAAGTAGATGTGTTGATGACTTTAGTCTACATCTAAATTATCCATATTTTCCTTATATTGAAATTCAAAATGGCCCGCCATTACACATAAGTGCTTTATCTCAACTTCAGAACAAGGAAAAAGGAATTATAGAAACAACAAATTAAATATATCAAAATAAATATATATAATTGCGCATAATAAAAATGATAAATAATTATAAATGAATAAATATAAATAAGGAATAATAAATAAATTAAATAAATAAAGAGAATTAGAGAACTTGTAAAAGGGACGGGACGGGTTACACAAGACGGAACCTGATTATGTATAAGAAGTCTCTTGAGGTGTTTTCACACCCAAATGTTATTTCTCCAAATTTCTGGGATTATCTTTATAGATTTCTTTCACACTACAGTTTCCATTTCGGGTACTTGGTTGTAAAAATATAACTATATATGGCCTATTGTTTCCATGACCATTTCTGGCAAGACGTACGTGTAGGCGATAATTAATCATACGTTTATTAAACAGTATACAAACGCACTTATACTAAAAATTTTAAGACCATTCTGTCGACTAAGTATTATATAGCGGCGTACTGTTCTCATTGTGCAGTTTTGGGAGGGAAATTGCATGCTGATTAAGTTCAAGAACATAAAACCCAGTCATTTCTTCGAATAGGACTAAAGATGAATAAAATTACTACTATTTGGTAATTAGAACAATCCCTTTTCGGGATTATTGCTTTTAAACCACCCTCCTATATATTTGCCAGTTTGACCGAGCTTCCTTGCCCGAGACTGCAAAGGAAAAGTATATGGTCAGTGAGAAGTAATGTATATGTAATGACAGCAAGTTGGCAGCCAATGTTGGTGGCCATTTTGGATTTTATTTGAGTTAAGGAAAACATCAATGATTTAGATTTAAACAAAACTGATTTCTTTGAACCTCAAAACATATTCAAAATCATGAGATATAATCTATTATATAAGTTTCGGCCATTTTGGATTTTGACCGTGAAGGAAGTCCATCAGTGATATAATTTGTACATATTGGATTCTTTGACCCCAAAAACGTATTAAAAACACTAAAACATCACCGCATCTACTTTAAAAGCTGAAATATGTCTAATTTGGCGGCCATTTTTTTTTTTTTTAAAAAATTTCCCCAAGGGGATTTATGGGGAATTTGGATATTTGTTTTATGATGCATTCTGCTTATCTGGTGCAAATATCAGCTCATAACTTTTTTATTTCCGGGTCAAAACTCCAGTGACACACTAATTCCACTGATTTATAGGTTTCACACTCTTTTTTTGTATTTGACACAATCACATGAAATGATTCGTGTTACATTTAAATATTGATATCTGCGTGGCGGCCGTATCAGATTCTTTCCATTAATATAACCAATGCAAAGCGTGAAGTATTTAAAAAACAGACCCAAAGTTTTTTCCCAAAATAGAATCGAGCAATACGCAAGGACTATGAACGCATTGATATTTTTTTAAAGCTGAGTGTAATCGTATTACCAATAAAAGAAACACCATTTGCCTTGTACCTTTGCATCATTCGAAACTATATACGTTACTCTTAGCTCTTCTATTTTAAGTGTCATAGCCTGTGAGCTACCAGACATTTGTAACACATCTCGAGTACGAAAGCTTTGAGTGATTAAATATATAGCCAGCCTGACATGGACCCCTAAAACGTGATTCTTAAGTACCGCAAATGGTGCTTTAAGGAGGGGGTCTAGACAAAGATTACACAGGGGTCATTTTTTTAAATTGATCCAATCATTTTGAAAAGTATACCACGTTATTTGTCTAACCATAAGGGTCAAGGGTCAAAATAAGAAATAGTTTTGGTTATCTTAAATGCTTAGTTACCAATCTAAAGCGTGAAACTAATGTTGCGTGAATAGTCAACTGAATCGATTGCCCTATTGTTCACCATTGTTCCCGGACTGTGAGCCCGGAGGACTATATCTCCTGCCACACCTGCTATTTAGAATGCCAATCTGAGCATATTCTAGGTAAACTTAACCCATTACAACTGAAGAATATTTGAATCAACACTGAATTAAAGTCCTGCGTAGTGGCATCTGCATTGGCCATGACCTTGTTTTAAAAATACAGTATCAGATTACTACTTAAGCCTCTTAGGAATAAAATGCCTATAGACTAAGTGCACACAATCATTTCTATCAGGAAATCTCTGAATAATGAGATAATGGACAGACCTACAGCTGTCGTTTATACTGCTTTTTATATTAAAGCGAGTAGTAATAACAATTACAATTCATCCAAGAGAGTTAAACTGATGTTTTTGTCAATAACTTGTAGCTTTAATTCAGTCAATAATAGAACAAAGTACATGCTGTATTATAATCATGTAACCTGAATGATTTTACACAGATCTGACTGTACTCACTGTGTATAGGTAGGTTGTTTTATGTTAGTGGTGTCTCCATATTTTGGGTAGGGTTAAAAATTAAATACACCCCCTTACTCCCTTAATTCTACTTTCTCCAAGCAAGGATACCTGTTAAAGTTTATTATACTAACACCCATGACATGAGGTAAAGTGCTAAATGATGTACTTCTATGTTCCAACTTCTATGTCCTAACAAAGTTGCATAATAATTCATGCACAAAGTAAAGTACTGCTCTATGGCCCCAATTTCCAATTACGGGGAATGCTGCATTTATGCACATGAAAATGTATGACTCTATCTGTTGTAAAAATCTTGTTATAGAAAAGGGAAAGAGAGAAGAAAGGGAAAAGAATAGAGGGAAAGAGGGAAGAAGAGAAAGGGGGAAGAGAAGATGAAAGAGAAGGAAAAGGGAAAAGAAAGATTTATTGTAGCTTCACTAATTATTTTGAAATAAAAAAAAAAAAAAAAAAAAAAAACGAAACCCTGCACCTACAACAAACGAGGCAGATTGCGTCGTGAGAAAGATTCACCACCCAGATACACGCAAAGAGAGGTGATCTTATTGAATAAAATGGATCAGTCCACAATTATTACCAAACAGATGCAATGATCCCACTTTATTAGAAAAAACAAAAGGATCACAAAGATTTGATTAGAAAAAACCCACAGCATGCGCAACCATAGCAACGGAAGTTGGGATGAAGCATACTCTAACAGTGGCTAATACGGTTATTTTTAGACAAACTATATCAAGTCAAATAGCCTTTGAGATGAGACATGGTCGTCAATGACAATGACAAACCCAAGAGCAAAACCTTACACAAAGTATTTTTTTATTAGAAAAATGCATTTGACACGGCAACAATTACATGTTTTTTTGGCAGATTCAATTTTGTACTCACAAAACGACTAAAGATTGTAATTATAATGTCATTGAATATTAACTTTTCTATTTTAAAGGGCCGCGTTTTCACAGGATCAACATAACATCAGAAATCACAAAAAATAGCAGAAAACAGATTTCAAATATGAGCATCAGCGATTTTGCCTATTATATGATTGACCTTTCAAACAAAACATCATGCTAGTAGAAGAGTTCATATACATGAACAAGGTGTCGATTTTTATTTAATAAAAACTGTCCTGTACAGTTGTTTTTGCTAATTTCATTATTATATAATCCAATAAATTATCTGGGTAGTCCACGACAATTGAATTTCTTTTTTTAAATGAGTGACTTTTAATCTGATAATAAATGACGTCAATTGTGCCCAGCATGGATGGTTCCACTTGTGCCAGTTACCAACCAATCATTGCATGCTAATTAAACCGATTATAGTTAAAGCAAATATTTCTCTATTTAAAAGGTGCATTTTGTGATTCTAGCACATTCTGTTTTTATTTATGGTTCGTTAGATCACGAAATGCCCTTAAATGAAAATTAAAAATTGGAGGGCTTGGTTTCCTTTAATAGTTTATTCCATCAGAAGAATAGCAAAATCAATCAGAAGCGCTTTTTAGACATTCTGTTATAGGTGTTTTCCCTGTCCGCCCCCGTGGGGATGGATATTTTGCAGATATATCTTTCTTCTGTTGTAGATTATCGCAGTTCCCTTGTTGGTTACCGGACATTAAGTACTACGTATGTTTATTTTGTAGTCGAGCAACAGATTAAGAAGAAGGAGGTATGTTTGCTAACATTACTATTTTCACATTGTTGCTTTCGTCTGGCATGATTTTTCCTCAGAAGTGTCTGCGGCATTGAGGTTCAAAGTATATACCATGGATTATTTCAAATGTCATAAAGATAGGTGAATTAGATGTGGAATGAATTGATATAAAATTGACTAAAACTAGTCCATAGAACGCAAAATGTTTAAATGAACGATACATGGAAACAACTTTTAATCTAAATCTAACAGTATTTTAGATGTTATAATTATATTTCTTAGTATTGGATGGATCATTTCTATTTGCAACGTAAAACAATTTCAAATGTGTAAGAAGTTGACGGACCTCTGTCACTTAGATATTGCCAATCAAAAGTGTTGGTTTTGGGAATAAGTCACGTACTTAAAGTGATAGCCCTTTTTACATTGATGCATTTGATGTGCATTGATGAGAAATCTTTGAAATTTTGAAATGGCACAGAGTTAGGACGCATCCAAAGAAAGGTTGTTGGCTGAAGGGACATTGTACACTTCTCATGTTTCTCCGTGAGTGGGAAATGAAAGGTTACATGGGGGGGGGGGCAGCAAATCTTAAATTTGCTCCATTTAAGTTGAAAATTGCATCATTTTTCGCCTGTTTATAAGAATTCAAAATACACATATACATGTAGTTTATTCATGTACGACCTATGGTTTTGGAGGTATGGGGTGTAAAAATGCTAAAAATATCAAAAAATATCCCATGGTTGTGCATGGGATAAACAAAAGTTGCTCAGAAATGTGTCAAATTATTCATATTGGTAAAAAATGAAAATAAAACATTTTTCGCCATTACCACCAAAACCATTGGTGGTAATAAATACTATACATATTTTGCTGTCCTTGCCCCCCACATGAAACATGGTAAATATGGGATGCCCTTATTGGGGAAATTCTTTCTTTGCACGTGCCCTAACCATAGAGTTAAGCTCTATGGCCCTTACTCTAGGCCAAATTTCAGAGATTTATCATCAAATGGAATAAAATAAACTACAATGCAACAATGGATGCAACTGGCCTGCCGAAGTGGTAATAACTACCAAAATACTATACCCTGTACTATACCAGCGTTGGGACCAGGGCCTTGTTGCAGCTGAGATGACTGCATTATGGATATCTTTTTTAATACTCCTAATCAAATAATTAAATACAAATGCTCATTTTTTCAGAATGATTTAACTTAGATGAAACACCTGATTTTTCCGTGGTCTCAATAGGGCGGGAGCCCAGAAAGTTTATTCACACAAAAAGGGTCGTAACTGCTGACAACATGAGCTGAAAGGGTCTTCCACGCACATCATCAAACTATATTGCTGCCAGCTTTGGGCCTTGGCTTTACAGAGATATTCAAGATGGCGTCCAAAATAAACGCATAAAATAATTTAATTAGCACTACATCATTAAATTTTTATATGTGAAGAAATATCTTACTGGACTCAATATTTCAATTTCTGACACATAAATGGCTACCAAACCAGATAATTTTAGAAAACAGCTCTGACGAGTTCAATCAATATGGCAGGCAAAAAATATCACAATCTTCAAAAACGATTATCAGCCACAAATCAAAATTAATATGTCAAAGAAAGAACCACAATTTTTCGCCATATTGGCCTTTATTTGAAATTTGACGCTTGTTTAGAAATCAGGATTTTCTGGTATCAGTTGGTTATGGTCAGAAGTATATTTCTAAATGTCATATTGACACATTTATTTTGATTTGCGGCTGATATATCTAAATTGTACCATGCAATTTTAAAGATTTTAAACATTTTGGATGGCATATTGCCTGACATCATTTGAGCAGTTATAAAACATCATAAATATGTTTATTTTATCAATAGCATTGTACCAGGGTATTTTGCAAATACTTTCAATCCATAAATCTGCTGCTATCGGGCTTATTCTTGAATTCTATTTTTTGCAGTCATTTTGAAATTGCAGTATGTAACGATTTTGAGAGTGACAGAAATTGATTTATTTGGTCCAGCAACACATGGCATAATGCTGATTCGATTTTTACTCACTATGGCGTTCACTGTGGACGCCATATTGGATATCTCGGGATAGCCACGGCACTAATGTATTTTCTATATTTATTTTAATCTTTCCTTGAAGATGGTCAGCGCACGTTAATGTTGAAAAACAAAAATATGTGCGGTTGGTCGGATTCGAACGGGCGACCTTCGTATTACTAGCACGAAGCGCTTGCCAACTGAGCTATCTAGCCAGTGTTGGTGAAAAGCGATAGATATTATCTGTAGGTGTTAGATTTTCCCATTTTTCAACACTACTGTGCGCTGGCCATCTCCAGGGAAAGATTGATAAATATACATCCTTGTCTACCTGGAGAACTAAGTAGTTAAAATTTCAAAAAACAATGTATTTTTATGATATGGATTGAACACCCTTTCAGTCCGTGCTGGCGGCAGATTTGGCGCTTTTCTTATAAATAAACCGTTTAGGCTGTCGGCATACAAGCGGGCCGGCCAGAACTGGTTGCTTCGGACACTGGGCTTATTTTTTTTCTATCAGATACACGATTTTCTAAGAATTGGTTTGTGCTTTGTGACATAAAATGATGCTGAAATTTAAGTAAAAGTTAGGCCCTATATCAGGCGAATTTCGAACTTCTTGCTATGTTAAGCTGCAGCGCTAAAGAGGTAATTATACAACCACGATGACGTAGCTCGGTTGACTTTGCATAAAGTGTTTTCAGGAAATTGATAAATTGAGAGCAGAAGCCTGTTTTAACCTTATATATATATATATTTTCAAAACTTAAAAGGATTTTTTTACTAAGACATTATAGTTTAGCACTTAAGTACATATTATGTCTTTTGCACTTCCGTTGTCTCATTAGGGGAGGTTCACTTGGACCCTCTGACAACGGTTTTCCATAAGAATTTTTTCTATGAATTGTGGTACACGTAATAGCTACCCAAAGAAAATTTGAAAATCATTTATTGTTTCGGAAATTAGAGGCAAAACGTAACATTAATTTCCATGCGCGCAAAAAGCGGCCATTTTGTTTTTACTTTTTCTCGTACAATGTGCACAAAAAATGTCAAATATTGTTTTGAGTTACGAATAGACCAAATTGATTATGGAGAAACTAAAAGTAGGGATATTAAACATTTTCGAACCATCTATTTTACCATTTATTTGTACAGTGAAATGGAATCCAGAACTATTTTAGGTTATTTAATTACATATCGACATGCAGTTAGTTAATAAAACATTAGTTAATTTTAATTACCATTTTATTTATATTAGCATAAGTTTTACATGCATGGATAATCAGCAAAGGTCAAAGGTCACATACAGCAAATATTTTTGTCACCGGCCGTCCCGTTAGTGCATAAGGGTATCCAAGTGGAGTTATTATTATTATTTTTTAAAAAGACTGAAAAAAGAATGGCCAAATATTGTGTTGAAGACGTGACCGGCGAAAAAAACAACGCCAATTCTGGGTCACATCTTTTGCCTAAAAAAATGCTTCCATATAGCTCTTTAAAAAAATAAGTCGTGTATATAATTTGTCTTGTTTTAAATTTGGTATTTATGTCACCTTGCCTTACATTTTGATTTACCTCTCATTTCGTTAGCTAAAATTGATCGCCCGCACACACTCCAAAACTAGGATGCTAAATGTCTTTTCAAAGCAACATTGAATGTAACACGTCTATTATCCAAAGGCCATTAACCCACATCAGATTGCAAAGTTACAAAAAAAGCATAACGTTATATTGATATCGTTAGACCTATTAAGGACTTCCTCTTCAGTGCCAAGGAAAAAAATTAGATATACAACCCGACTTGGCTACTATCACTGTCATTTATAAACAAAATCATGTTAGTCATTATAAGATATTTTCAGTCCACGTATGTTTGATTTGTTTATGAAAAAGATTACCTGCCCAGTCAACGACAATATGTTGTCAGCATAACGGAATGAGAAGCCATTAAAGAGAGGAGGATTTATGGGTAATGAAAATGGCTGTCTGGCACTATGTTAATGTATTTTGGCAATGCACATTTGCAATATCAATTGGTTATACTGGAGGACATTTGGATATAATTTCAGATTTTAGCCATACTGGTTTTTTTTATATTATATAAGTGCAACCGTCCACTGGGGCAAGCAGATTTACTGCAAATTGGAAGTAATGTGACGACAAAGTTGCAATTTGGGTATAAACATCAAATATTAAAGAATAATCATTACATTCTCCGATCTGCGAGAAACTTTAGCTTCTCAAAGGTACTGATGTTATTATCAGATTTATCTCTTATAAATAACACAAGCTAACAATCATGGGCAAATCCCTAATTTGTTTTACATCCAATCGAGGATTGGGTTAATATTGAAGCGATATACCGTATTCCGGTTTATATTCAAAATGTAGCAACAATGTAGGCAAATATAGCTGATTAATCGATCTAAGGGATCCATTTTAGTGCCCAAAATTTCCTCTTTTAAGTTAAAAAGGGAGCCACACGCACCTAAAATTTACTAAGGAACTCATTTGTGGATCACCTGCTACCAGGCGTCATCTTCGATTGCACGTCGTTTTTAAATGTTTTTGTATGATGAGTCTCACAGTGATAAAAAAAGTGGCTCTCTCTATTTTCATCTCTTCTTCTCCTTGTCTCGCTCCCATCTTAGTGTTTCAATCTTTCTGAACGAGTGACCAGCGCACAAGCGCAAGAATATTATAGATTAAAACTGATGGACCATAAAGGATTGTAAAATTGACAAGCTATACCTTGTGGCCTCACTTTGAGACGAACTAGTCCTGACTTACAACAAAAGTAATGACCCGAAACTTATGATATCTGATTTTTCAGAATAATTGTCTTTACAATAATCTGGCAAGCTAAAAAAAACAAAAATATACAGTAATTATTTTCAATAATACGAAATCGAATTGGGATAGGTAGGTTCCACTAATTTTCCGAGGCTATGGTCACGAATTGCCCCTTTAAGAAAAACAACATTTAAAAACACAGGATATAACTATCCTAAGTTAGACATTGCCCCCCCAAGTTTTGTTTCAATATAGATAATTTCGACAGCGTAGGACAAATTAGTGCCATTGGTCACGTTTCGAGACTTTTGGTTTATGCCCTGTTCAGAATTAATGGTAATGCAATACATTTTGTGTTGTGACCTTACCAATGTCCCCTACAAAAGTTACAGTGAGCCAGTTGACCTAAACAACGGCATATTCTGAAGCCGCAACCCTACGACGACGAATTCTAGAATATGTGAAGTAGGGAGAGGATTTATATTTCGGTTTAAACAGTCATGACTTTTCAGCTGCAGACAATACATTATTTTTTTATAATCGTTTTATTATGAATTCATAGGGGTAGGTTAAAAAAAAAGGCGTCCTCTTTTAGTATTTCTTTTTTTGAATTTATTACAACCGACGTTTACGTCTGTATACACGAGAGGAGTCCCTATGGTTAATAACCCACTATCCTGGCTGTCGTAAGGATTAAAAAACAAAATCTTGGGTGGGATTACTTTCTTGCATGGCAAAAGTGCTTTAAAATGTGTGAAAATGCACTAGTTATAAATTAGAAAGTGTGGAATTTCCTGATTGACATGGTAGACTTTTATGTTTTTTTTCACCACTAAGTGGCATTTGGACTGATTTAAGGCAATTTCCTCCGCGCTGCATCAATTTCACCATCGATTTGGGCTTTGGCTACGTGGCGTAAGGGCAGGTGGGGCAGGTTTCCCCCCCTCCCCCAACGACTTTGGCCGGGAAAAAAAAATTTGCCAAAATCATGCTAAATCATCCGTTTTTTTTTTTTAAGCCCTCTGGTCGGGAAAAATTGCTTTTACCCCTAAGAAGGAAACTTTCCGAAGACTGGGAAACTTGCCTCAGAGCGGGTAGGACCGTTACGCCACTGATTTTGGCACCCTATATAGAATCCGGTCTGGACGTCGGGCGGTTTTGGTGATTCGTCACCTACAAAATTCTGGTCTCATCTATAGAGTCAAAATTGTTATTTGGTGATGTGAGCTGTGTGTACGTTGGGGTGATAGTGTTATTTTCCTCTGTGAGAGTTTTAAAAAATGGGAAAGAAACTGACTCACAAAGTTGCATTTGCCCCCATACACTGTGTATAAAGTTAGTTTAATGGTGTATAACCCGGACCCATCCCATGTCAGGAAAACTAGTCACAGACTTACAAATTTGGTTTTCCTCCAAAGTAAGCGTAACTGGAAAAGTATAGGAATGCCATGGTTTAAAAAAAAGAAATGGCCAGATCTTTTTCATCTCTCTCTTTATTCGCTGATGTAGAGGACGAGGCTTAGAATAAGAACCGTTGCCAGTCAACTGGCACCGAAGCTAACTTTGGTTCGAGCCACTGATCACATTGAGCACACACAAATCCTATGGCTAAATCCTAATTCGAACAGGCATATAAGCCAGGCGTGAACCAGAAACCAATGGATACTAACTGGCACTACATCAGCGAATTACAAGGCCGGGGCGAGGTTCGCGTTTCGTGAGTATCCGCCAAACCACCAGTAGTCTCTAAGCAGGTAGGATGAGTGCAACGATTAGACGAGCTTAGACGTGATCGGAAAAAGTAATGTTAAGACTTTAACTCTCGGAGAATCATCATTTGATTTCCCAAAAGTCGTATATGTATGAATAAGGGACTCAGGCTAATCAGTTTTCCATAAAATTCAGGATTGTTTGTGACAACCTGGCCATGTCCCAGATTAAGTTGTTGTGCGAAACAGTAAAGCGACAATAGCCTAGCCAGAGGTTCTGAATGACCTTTTCTTGTGCGCTCCTGTGACGCATAGAACTCTACCCTAAAGCTCTATACAATGAAAATTTAATGGCGGCGAAATCATTAACGGGGGGGGGTGGGGGGGTCACTATAGTTTTCAAGTGTTCTATGGAGCGCCGGAAAAAATAGATGGAGGGAGACGCAAAATATTGGTAAGATTTCGTAAACTCGCTTCGAGTTGGGCGCTTTACCTCCAATTACTACCAGGGTATAAGTGGTACGGTGTCATATAATACGAGGGGTCCGTGTGCGAGTGTCCTACCACCCATCTGTCTAAGGTTCTCCATTGAGGGCTGTATGCATCATTGATCGCACTGTACCCAAATGGCCTAGTCGACAAAGTCACGGCTTATTCCGTACATGTAGCTTGGTAGATAGGACACCCTCTAATGGGGAGACGACTCAGTTTCTTTACACCGGCATTATTCAATTTCATCTACCTTGCTGCCCATTATTGAAAGTGCAGCATTCTGATTGGGTAGTTCACTGCCCATTATTCTGCAATAATTGGGTCGCCAAAGCATTTTCTTATTAAATCCAGCTGTTTTAGGTAATAGCATAGAAATAAAGGGTTTGCACTGTTCATTTATGGGCTCATAATGAATCCTCGGCCAGAAAAACTCCCTTCAAATAAGGGCCTCGGCTGCGCCTCGGCCCATTATTTAGTTTTTCTGACATAGGGGACACATATTCGCCCCATAAAATTAACTGGCAGAACCTTTATTCTTAATTGGAAAGGTATAACAGACTCGGCTGTGGAGGAGGTGTATAGTGATCCCCGACAGGAAAATATGTGGTGGAGTCTTACCCAATCGGTTCGAAAGAGACAATGGGCTCTCCGTTCCTGTATAGCACAGGTCCGTCCCCTTTAGTTTTTTCATTGGGTCAACGGGCAAATATTAAATATGCCCGATTGAGCAGGAAATTGACGAGAAATGGCCTTTACTGACATGAACATGCTCAAATATTGCCCAGATCGTTGAAGGTCGTTAAGTTATAAAGAGACATGAGGACATTTCCCGAGAGAAGCGCCTCAATTTTTGTCGAACCCAGGGTTTTGCATATTTGGAAATGCTTACAAATGTATTAGAGCACACTTGGAGTGATATAAGCCGAATACGCCGTTTTTATTGTAATAGATGATGATTTAGTCTTTCAAATGCGGGTTTCCTAAAGGGACGATTTGGATAGCAGGCAAGTTGAAAACCAAGGTTTGCGTTTTTCTAGTGCTTGTTTGTCAATAACTATTTGAAACTGTTCCGGTAGGTGGTCTAGCAAACCGATCAAGTGCGCAATTTAGCGAAATTTGTATCCAAAAAATATCCCTGTCATGTGAAGAGGACTAATTTTTTCAAACGCACAAACGCATGCTGAAATTTGGATTGATATGTTTTTTTTTTACATTTGATAAACATGTTAAAAAATATTTTCGAGCTTATTCAAGGTCATTATTGTTAAAGGGTCATAAAGGGTTAAAGTCACATTAAAAAAAACAACAGACAAACAAACAAACAAAAAAAAAAAACACTCGGCTATGTACCTCGACAGAATTGAGTGTGATAGAAATATCAGCAAGTGGCAAAGATCAAGTAGCAGACGCTATTGCGTATTAAAGCCTTGATAATTTCCGAAACGATGTGGCTCTATAAAAATGTACTCCTATTAAAATCTATTGCACATCGATGAAATTATTGCTAAAAATTGTAGAAACGTGCTCATGCTCTCTGAAATAAGTATAATAACATTTGAGGGGCAAGGCTGGTGTACTTCAATGGCTTGAGGAAATCTTTTAGACAGGTTGAATTTAAAATATAAATTGATGGATCTGTAAGAGTTTTCAGATAGTAAATTATATAAAAGCATAAAAAAAAATCCAGGCATACTTTTCCACTTCCCCGTAAAAGCCAAAATTATGCTTTAAAAATGTAATGACGGAAGTGTGTCCAAATGAGACTACTGCGGAACGGTGAGCCCAACTGCTTGCTTCAAGCTTCCTGTTAAACTAACAATCTATTTAAAAGCTGTTTTCACAAATACGAACAAATACATTAAGTCGAATTTGATACTTAAGTAATCGACCTTAGGGGAGTCGACAACCGCGAATACTGGAAATGACCTCAATAGCGTTGAGATTATGTACTTTGAACGTACTAGGTAAAGAAGTAATCCCGGAAGTAATTTAAAGGTCCCTAGCTAGTGTTATCAAGTTACACGTTTACTCGACCTTGTTAAGATATTGAAAGGATTTTAGGCAAGATAAGTCAGTCAATTTCAAACTCAATCCCTATATGTTATGGACCGAGAATCCTGTTGAAATTAGAAACGAGGAATTAGGAATCATGTCACTCATTTTGGCCATTACAGTAAATGATCATACGGCTTCAGATTTTTGTGTTTGTGATTACCAATAGCAGTACACTCTAAATTATTCTCACGCCAGACACACAATTAAATGCATAGTAGATTCGCCAGATAGATGGAGGAGGAAGAGATAGGGAGAAGAGAGATCCTAAATGTTGACATCGCTTATGGTCAGAGATTTCGTTTGTGTATTAAGTAAAATTGCCAACTACAAACTGAAGATTTAGTCACCCTAAAATGCTCAATTGCAACGTTTGAGATGAATCAGAATTTTCGTTTTGGTGCAGGAACTAAAGCATTTGTGTATATAGTTTAACAGTACTGCCTGTACTGTGTATATTTAAAAAAAAAATCCTACCGGGGTGAAAGGCAAAACTTAGTACGGCGGGAGCCATAGTCGGGCGCCCCCTAGACGATACGGAAAATAAATTAATAAAGCGTGAAATATGTTGCATTGAAGATGTCACTGAATTGAGGGTCCTATTCCTTAGCGTTGTAGCCGGAATGTGAATACGCCGGACTATATTGTTCCGGACCCGGAATTTTATCATAAAGTTGTATTTTAATATTAAGGGAGGGGTCATTATTTACGGCCGGGGGGGGGGGGGGGAGCGGGGTGGGAGGATTTTGGGAGGATTTGAGGGGGTAAACCGAACATTTTGTAAGAGAAAACAGGGAACTTTTATATGGGGAAATCTAGCCATGATCCAAGGGGGGGGAAGTGTGACTTTTTTAAAGGAAAAGTTAAAAAAAGAAAAAACCTAAAAAATTAAAAAAAAAAAAAAAAAAAAAAAATGAAAATCCTCAATTTGCCCCTGGCAAAATAATGACCGCTCCCTAAGGGACATCGATTTTGACTATTTCCCCAGTGATTATTATGTGGACCAGCATTTAGAAAATAGAGGGAGTCATTGGAAAAATCTCTGAGTCAGCCTTTTAAAAGCCCACTAGAAGTGATTCACTTAATCGGAAATCAAAATTAAAAAGAAAGAATTAAAAAAAATAAGAAAAACCTAATGCCCCTAATAAGAATAAAAAACCCTTTTACAAATTTGAAATGTACATTAAGCTACACAAAGTTCCATAATTTGCAATGTTTCACTTATACGCCATTCCTATGGAATGAAAATCTCACGATTTTTAGATGCTTCAATGAGAGTGCCTTCAATACGTCACTTTAAACACTAAATCTTGACAAAAAATTGTTTTGACTACAATTTAAGTATTGTAGGTTAACATTAAAATACTTTCACTATAATGAAATGCTATGGAATTTGAAATCCCAAACATCTCCAAAATGTGATTGAATATTAAATTCTTTTTTCCTATTTTTTGTTTAATGTGGGAATTCCGCGCAATTCCGTGCTTAGTGTAACTTTTAAGTGTCGAATGTTGGGAATCAATATGTGTATTGTGGTATTAGTGAAATATATTCCACCTTACTTTGTTGATACAGAATCAATATTACACATTTTGATGAAAGGTTGAAACAACAAACTATTTGGGTGTGCTGTCTGCAATTTCTGTGCGCGATTAAAACATGCTATTTGTTCACGCTAGTGCTATACCGCTCTTTCCCCGGGCTCTTTCAAATGAGCGTCAAAAGGTTAATTTGGCCAGGCCGTTTCCAGAATGAAACAAAGCATGCAGCGAGGAATAACAGGAATCACAATGCAGAAATATTCGAAAAATGTTTAGGTGGACAAGGATATAATTTAACCTATCCGTGACATATAGTTTTCAAGTTAGAAATCAAAACGTTGTACAACGTAAACGTTTGATCTCCATAAGGTCAAATTGAAATTAGCTGTGATTGTTGTTCGTGCCCTAAACAATCAATTTTTCAAATAACACATGTAACAATGTTTACTGTTGATTCCTTTATGGTATGTGGAGGCTACCCTAGTTGATTCTTTATGGTATGTGAGGCTACCCTGTGTTTGATTCTTTATTGGATTTAGGCTACCCTATGTTGATTCTTTATGGTATGGTATGGTGAGTTGTCATGTGTCCCCTAGGTTTTGATTTTATGGTATATGAAGCTACCCTATGTTTGATTCTCTTTATGGTGTTAATAGCCTCCATTGTTTCTATTAAAATTTTAAAAATATCAAAAAACTAAAAAATTAAAAAAAAAATTTCTCATGGGAAAAGTACTGCGTTTACTATAAAGAGGAGAAAGGGGAATACCACATAGTTTGTTTTTCAAGCAAGTGCCCTGTTTTTAGATTGCACAATAGGGAAGTGGGGAATTATTATTCCAAGGAAGCTAAAATTAGAAACTGAGTAAACTTGTTTATTCAAACCATTGCAAGATCTGGGAACTCCCCCACAAAGTTATATATGAGAAGTGATGTGATTCAATTACGTAATTTATGTGAGATTCAATTGTCCCTAGTGCAAGTATGTTTATGCATGAACTATTTTTTATACTGGGAACTTGTGTTAAGTCAGTATATATATTTTAGTTTTGAGTTAAGTCTTGCCGTCAGCAGTTGTAATCAGCTATACATAAAATGGTGATATAGTACAGATTATATCTACAATAATGGTAGATTTATGCCTCCACACAGTGACAGGTTTATTTATATTGTCATTCCATGTGAGCCATAGTCGCTGTAATTATTCTACGTCGTCTTTGAAGTCAAAAGTACTGGGAATCAAAGTAGGATTCCAAATTTTGGACCGATAGAAATCGTGGTGATTATCTTGGACTGATATACTGGGATTATTAGCGTCGTCGAGGGAATCATTAACCTCTCGTCGTCTTGGAACTGCTGACAAAAGGTAACTTCAGGACTGAGAAATTCCAATGGATATACCTGAGGAATTTATCAGCGTGACTTTCATTCGCTATTTTTGAAGTCTTTCTTGTGAGGACATATCATAGTTGAACGCAACGCTTCTTGTGGAGATTAGTGGATATTCTTGGGAGTGTTTACAACTACGTAAAATCTTAAATATTGTGTTTTATTGTGTAATTTTGATTATATTGTATATTTGTTTTGACATACCAAATTCTTGAACCAATTACAGAATCAGTAAAATCTTTTCTAATTATAATAAAATTCAATCACTTGGTGGCACAAGGCTCATTTATTTTGTGTTTATGACCTTTGACGCGTACGAGACGTCATAACAAAATGGTATTTAGGCACCCTATTTGATTCTTTATGTAATGTTAGGCTAACCCTATGTTTGAATTTTGGTTCGAAAACAGAACGAATCTCGTTTTTTATTATACGGATGTCCACGTTCTACTATCTAGAGATAATAAAAATAGTAATAAAGATGTTGCCTTATGACGTAATTTGCAGACCTCATGTGGATATGATGAAGGTTTAGTTCACCTCTTTCACACTATTTGAAAGCAATGGTGCTCCTCAGTGGTTTCAAACATGCTGGAAACAATCAAGCATTAATTAAATTCGTTGATTGCCCATCTCTAGGGAACTTTTGGGTTGAATTAAAGCTTGGTTGCAAGGGATTTTAATGTTCAAATGGGTATGGGGGAGCAAGGTAATTCTTTTTGGTACTAAAGCAACGATACGATTTTCCACATTCATTTTGTTCATTGCAAAATATCATCTGTAATATCAAATATCTTTGAAAAGCATCCCAATATAGGTATTTTTTAAAAAAGCGAGTGAGTGAGTGAGTGAGTATTAAGATTTAACGACAACTCAACACAATTGTGTTATATCGTGTCATTTTGGTAAAAAAATCTAACCTTACATACACCATAGTAAAATCTAATCACAACATTTTTTAAGAAATTAACAATATTTATTTTAAAATAGATACATATCATACACTGATGAACCAAATAAAAAAAGATAACCCAATTGAAAACAACAATTCACATAGAAAAACACAGCTTCACAAGATACACTGATCAATCTAAATTAAAATTACGGTATACACATCATACACTGATGACAAAGTTCATCACCCATCCATGCATCATGAAAAAAAATTTCAACTACAGATACTAATAATCACACCAGATCCCCTTTAAAAACACAATAAAGCAAATACAGTATTGAAACATTAATAAATCACAGATTAAATAGATGATCTTATATTATGTACATATGTAATTGATACATGTAAATAGTATGTTTTACAGATTATTAACTACTTATACGAGAAATACAAATTATCATATTATTATAACAAGTACATCTAGATACAGTCATAATAAAAACCTTAATACAACCTTAAATTTAAATACAACCAGCCTGTTCAAAAACAGACGAGTTGACCCTTATAGTCGCCTTTTACGACATGTAAGGGGGGACAGCGGGCCTATTCTAAACCCCGAACCCGCAGGGGCCCCTTTTAGTCGCCTTTTACGACATGTAAGGGGGGACAGTGGGCCTATTCTTAACCCCGAACCCGCAGGGTTTAAAAAAAAGAAGAAATTAAACATTACTATAATTTGATGAAATAGCAGTGTGTAACATGAATCTCCCCAAGTTCTATAAGAGATGGCAAAGCTGGCATTTACTTTTCATTTGACTATTAAGCAATACTTTTGTAAGGTTTATTGCTATGCTTTATATGTATTAACGTGTTAGTGATCTACTCGATATAATTTTCTAGAATTCACATATATTGTATTTACAACGGTGCTGATTAAGAATCTGAAATAAAAAATGGGGGGTCACCGACTTTGTTTTTGAGCTATAGCCAAAACAAAAAAAGTATGTTGTCACTTTTTAAACCACGCAAGTCTATGGGAAAAGTCAAAATTTGACGTTTAGATCGCCTACAAAATAAAAATTCTCGATAAAATTTTGTAATTTCTAAATATGTTGAGGTCCCGATGTCGTTCTTCAAAATTTTGAAATATAAAATGAGGGTCACCGACTTCATTTTTCCATTACACGCCGAAAACCACTGAAATTGGACAGTTTTTCAAATGGGGCGTCTTGTTGGGCGGAAAGAAAAATACGCGTCACATTCGGCATGCAGTAAAGCAAGGAATGCGGGCGTAGAGATGCGCGATTTTTTAATAAACGCAAAACAAAACGCACAGTTATTAGCGGTATCTGTCGCCATAATACCTTCGCAGCTCAGAACTAAAATTCTTCATTTGTCCCATGACTGGCCTCTAAACAGAATGCTGCCAAATGTGTAAAGCAATCCACACGTCAAAACCCCGTAAGAAGACACCCCTTGTAATATAGTTAAAGGACAGTTTTACGACGTATGTGGAAGTAGTATGTTTACGAAATAGGTAATAAAGACGGCTTGGTTCAAAAAAAAATGAGTCTTTTCGTATGTAGCCTACCCATGTTTTCATTGAGTTCAAAACATGAACGAACCTCGTTTTCTTATTAGAAGATGTCCTCGTTCTATAGATCAAATAAAAATAGAATAAGATGTTGCTTATACGGTAAATTTTGCAACCTACGTCAGAGCATTGTGGATATGAGAAAGGTTTAAAGTCGCCTCTTACACTCTTTTGATAGTATCCTCCCTAAAGTAAGTTTCAACTGTGAAAATTTAATTTAGAAGCTGATTTCAACTGATTTTTGGTAGGTATGGGTGTCAACATTTACCAACAAAAAGTGATTATCATAGAGGGGTGGGGAAATGGGTTTTGCGGGAGTCAAAGGTCAATCACAGGGGTCAAATTTTGAAATTGATCCAATCATGTTGAAAAGTTATACCAGTTATAGTTTAATAAGACTGACCGAAGTAGTGGAAACAGATCAATGCCCATTGAAATGGCAAGTGGTAGGGGGTGGGCAAGTGACGATCTTTTTTCAAAACGGTGGATTCTATGGCCATTTGGTTGCTGAAACAAATCCGGGAAGCTTTTTTCGCCTACGATGATTTTTAGGTTTTGTACAATGACTTTTAAGTTTGTACATTAAGTCAGTGGGATTTGGGGTTTAATTATTCACCTTGCCAAAATCTGACACAAACAAACCATTGACATTTATATTACTATATCAAATAACATAGTTAAATTGCTTCCCTAAATATAAAAACCTGTTTCCAAAGTAATCAAGTTCACGATTGCCTAAAATAAAGAAAATGTTCTCATCAAACCTTGCAGATGGTGTAGAGTCACTCATAAGCACTGCAATCATTTCACCTAATGTTCTGGAATAATCATAGACACTAAAAACAACTCTTTACTTACAATAAGTTGCCTTCTATACGTCTTTGTCTTTAATACTAGCATCACAGTTGGAAGAAAACCCCACTGGTCATGGCATTGGCATGCAGTGGCATGTTATGTTTTACTGGTTGTACAGGCTTGACCGTACAACAATACAATGCCCTTCATAGCACCATCATACAAATCTCTTGCAAATATCTGTTGTTAGGTATAATAGCATCCATTTGTTGTATGAAACACGCCAGTACAATTGGCAGGTATTGACATGTTATAAAGGCTTGACCCTTACAACAATACAACTGTCTTTCAACATCCAGTAACCCTTAAGATCTGGGTCATGTTTTGGGTTATTCTTTGTATGCCTCCTCAATTTGAAAAATGAATTTTGGTGAGAAATAGTTTTTTCTTTTCTGCCATTGAAGAATGACTTTGCGTTTAATTTTTCCTTGAAAAAGTGGCTATCTGCTAGTATAAGCCACCTTTTGAGGAATTTCTATCAAAATCACTGACTAAGATAGTCTTTTTTTTTTTTTTTTCTGAAATAGGAAAATATCCTATTGATTTCATGTAACAAAATTTAAAAGAAGCATTTTACCGACCTAAAAAATTCCTCTTAGGCAAAAAGCTTCCTGATTTGTTTAGCACAGCCAAAATGGCCTAAGAATCCACTCGTTTTGAAAGAAAGTAGAACAAATATCCATTTATGCCCACCTAGCAATGGATGTTGAACTTTGGTCCCCACATTGGAACTAAGCATTTAAGACAGCAAAACTATTCCTTATTTAATCCTATGAGCTCCATCAATAATTGCACAATTTTTATCCAAACGGAGTGATTTTAAAATTTGACCCCTGTACAACTGAAAAGACCGTTTTATGATTTTTGTTGTTTTTAGTAGTATTACGCCTATACCTCCAAAACTTTCGGTCGGCCGCAATAGTACACTAATACCTTTTTGGAATCCTTATGATTAAACTATGAACCGGTATACGTGTTCAACATGATTGGATCAATTTCAAAATTTGACCCCTGTTATTAACCCTGACTTTCCCGAAAAAACAATTTCCTTCCCCACCCCTACCCTACGTAACTACCCTTTGTTTTGGGTAAATGTTGACACCTTTACCTACAAAATCAGTTGAAATCAGCCTCTTTTAAAAATTTTTCACAGATTTGCTAAGATATGTTTACTTTTGGGTTACCTATAGCAATGTGCTCGTCCGTGGTTTCAACATGCCTGGAATTACAGAGCCCCATGAAAACAAACTGCTGGTACACGCCTTTCCTACAAGAGTTTTTTTTTTTTACGCACAAAAAATAAAGATTGTAAGTGGGGGGGGAGGTAAATATGTATGCAAGTGCTCGTACTTTCTATTTTAAAGGCAAGGAAATTAGCATAACACCCAGCAGCGTGAGTTTTTAATTAAAATATGAGCATCAGCAGTTTTGCCTAAAATAGTATCGACCTTTCAAGGGAGACAGCGTGGCTGTAATGATTTGACATAGGAACAGGATATAATTTGGTATAATGATGTCCGTCAACTGGGTCCAAATTGGATACCTTCACTATTGCTATTTTCCAACATCATAATAATTGAGCCGATTTATTAATATATGCTTTATTTCAATGCGAATATTTTTCTCTCTCCTCTCCCCTATAACTCTCTCTCTCTCTCTCAAACTCATTCGTTATTTCTGTAAGCCGTTTCATTCACTCACATCTCCATCTCTTCCCCTTCTTCGTTCTTCACGCCTCTCATTTCTTTCCTATCTCCTCGAGTAGTACAATGTGGAAGTATGGATGTTTTGGTTTAGGTCTTTTCACATATACAATGTTGACACCAATTTTGTACATGGGGTAACCAATAAAAGTGGTTTAAAATTGTTTTTAAACTTTATACCAGTCTGTTTTGGCTGCTCATAAGTTTCGAAAAAGGTATCGTTTGCCATATTACGACCATTGTTTTAGTACATTAGGCTCAAGAAAGTTCAAGGTCATTATATAGACTGGTCCGATTTTGTTGAAACTGGTTTTAAATCGTTCATTGGGTCATACTAAAGGAAAATGGTATATAGAGCTGGTCCACATTCTTTCACATCTTTCAATTGAGACTTTGAGAATATAACTAGTGTCTTCCATAGACCCTGTGTACCACGTCCATATTTTCCCTCTTAATTATTATCAAACCCATTGACACGCTACCTTTATTTTTCGCTTCTGTACAGTAAGACGAACAATTTGGCTTTTTTTTTTTTTAATTTTTTATCTGAAAATTTTACCACTCCAGTGTGACCTTGAACCGTTTTACCACCCAACCTTGTAACGTTTGTACTAAACATCGTGTAGGACAAACCTAACCTTTCTGAATCCTTGAAAGGTACTGACATGAATTGTATACTTTAAAACACATTTCGCCCCTTTATAATTTCCCCCTGTATAAACCATGTGGAATTTCCCCCCCTAGAAATTCACATCCAAGAACCATTTTAAAAAATGACACCCTGATTTTTTGGAATCTCCATACAATTTTGATTTAGAAAAATATAAAAAAAATAAAAAAAATAATGAAATTTTCACAAAAATATTTTTACTTTTTTTAATTTGTTTGTTTTTATCATAGTATCTCACACTTTTACATAATTTTCGCTGCATATCACGTTGATACCGCCGATCTGTTCAGGTTTGATTAGCACATTTCGATTGGAATCTCTTGATTTCGTTACTGGCAATAGAGTTACAAAAGGCTAAAATATACGCAGGCTATCAAAACGTAAAATGTATCGAACAATCTTTACTTGTAGAACTTACAGTGTGAAACAATATTGATCATTAATAACCAACACAATGTCATCAAAAATCAACCGAATATTTTGAAATAAACTTATCGAGGATATCTACTGTTGAATCTTCAACAAAGAATGGGGTGCTATGATCATTAAACGCACCTTTAAGTAAGCTTTGTCAAGATCGCAAAATATGTGCCTAATAACAAAATATATGATCAGCAATAGAGCAGCTTCATAATCGAAATTGTAATAATAACGAGGAAAAAAAATCAATTTGAATGTAAATGCCCCCGTGGTTATCAATTTAGCTAAGATATACCTAAATACATGTATGTCACGTACAATGTACGGTGAACCAAAAATTAACCCACTTGCAACCCTTCAAGAATTATTAATGAGAAAATGAGGAAATACTTGCCTATAGACACAATTTCCCGCCATTTCCCCCGTAAATCTATAATCAATATGGACTACAATTTAAGAATTAAGAAAGGTATTTATATCTAATATATCTTTCCTAAAAATGTGTTGTGGCTTAAACGGAATATATAAAAAGTCTTATAACTTGTCTTATGTTTTTATTGCATACATGCCAAGTAGCACTTACATTGACAACTCTTGGCCTGTATTCACAAAAGCGGGTTAACTTTAATCCAGGGTGTTAAACAGGGTTTAACCCACGAGCATCATGGTTAAAATTCATGTTATCGCTCTATGGGATATTTAACCCAGGGTTAAAATTAACAAGGGTTAAAGTTGTTAACCCCGCTTTGGGAATACCGGCCGTAGTTCGTAATCTTCAAATGCAAACGCCCAGCAAACACTCGGATAGTGCTAAATGTGTTTTCCAACAACAGTGATGAAGAGTAAGCAAGAACGTGGTTTTTTAAACTAAAAAAAGAAAAAATGTGTGTTATCATTCTTCAAAAGTTATCACGGAATAATGTGTCAAGTCTAGAAGCACACAAAATTTTCATCTGGCAGTAGATTAAAAATGTATAGCTTGTCATAGCTAAGGCCATTAGTTTCAGGGTTATAGGATCAAACGGTTCAGGTCATCTGCGGTAATTCTTTAGAGGTGCTCCGGCTTTTACGAACCGAAATTAGTCCAAATGGTTTCTGATCATTCCTATAACGAGAAAATGCAAATTTGCTCTGCATTTGACAGTTTTAGTATGTAAATTAGATGGTTTTTAAGTATTAATGACACCATATGATATGTAGAACCATTGTTACATTTGATCTCTACTAATTAAAGGACCAAATGTTGATGAATGAGTGCAAGTTTTAATTTTTGGTCTTTGGGATAATTGAAGATGTGGAGGGACCGTTTTGAAAAGAATCGGAGCTTTAAAATGTATCCAGGATGACCTTGAACTTTATTGCATATATACTATTTTAACTATAACCAACATATGAGGAATCTATACCTTTAACATCATTAAACCTACACAACCTGCAAGTTCCAAGCATCATATTGAGATATTTGTTCATAAGATCGTTAAGGGAATTATTGATTCACTGGCAACTCGAATGGCAAATATAAATTGGAAGCAACCAACTTGGTACTGTCAACTGTCAATTTACCTACTATAATTTGGCTCAATGGTGGTTTGTATGGATGTTTTGTTCGCAAAAGCTCGTCAGTTTCGTCAATATTGCGAAATTCATTGAAAGGTGCGTGCGGATGGATACCGGACGGGGTTAATTGGAATATATTTGGACGAAAATGCCGTCAGCAAATGGATGAAATGAGAAAATCAACCGAGAAGTGCTCGGTTGCTCTGGAAAATTACCATTTGTTTGTACGCGAAGGAGAGGCGCGTATTGTCGCTGGTGCGTTGCGCGGGTGGGTACGCGCGTTTGGAAATGGCCGTTTACGGTAAGGGACCGCGGCATAACATGTATAGCGGTACGCAAAAAGCAGGCTCCTTAAAGTGCAACCCGGGTGGGGAAGGAGAAAAAGAAAGGAAATAGGCAAAACACATTTTATTGAGCTTGATGTAGTATGTACTTTATAATACGGGTTACCCCAACAGGATTTTTGAGAAGAACACAAAATAAAACACATGGAAAATTACGGGATGAATTATGAAACATGACGTTTTAATATTTAGGAAAAAAGGAATTATTATATAGGCCTAAGCCATAAGGGGAAAAAAGTACACGGAAAACGTTATACGGGATAAATATGGAAAGGTTTAGTATTAAAAAATAAACTATACGGAAATTGCTGCAAACTACGAGGAATAAAAAAAATACAAATCGGGAAGTTGTGACGGGGGGTGGTCTGGTTAATACGGGTTAACCCACGGTAGTGTTTGTGAAGGAAAAACTTAAATATAGGAAAAATGACGGACAAATCTGGACGTTTTAATATTTAGAAAATAGTGAAAGACAAAGCCTAAGCTACAGGATATGCCCTGCAAATTACATCTACAGGATGGCGAGAAACTTTATATGTGAGTTGATAGTGTTTGAAGAAAATATAATGTGGAATACGGGGGGATTACTGCTTACCCCACGGGGAGTACTTTTTAGGGGAAAAAAAAAGTAACGGAAACTGTACGGCATTAAAGATTGGAGTTTTATTATTTAAAAAAAATAAAAATTAAAAACGGGAAAATTTAACGGTTAAATATTCATTCATTTGACGACGTTCCTTAGAAATCGGTAACTACATTAGCTATAGGACATGATAGGTACGGGAATTTGAGTATTAAAAGTTTGTTTAAAAATACACAACTTTGCCACTCGGGGGCTCCTAAGTTCAGGGTGGAACGGGTGTTTAAGTGTTTTATACGGTGTCTGCAATAGTGTTCATCCTTAATTGATCGGCGTTTACGCGTAAGGCCGCATATTACGGTACGCAAGTGACAGGCTCTTATAGTGCCAACGGGGTGGGAAAGAAGAATGGTCAAAAACACAGCATGTTATTCGCCTTTGATTGTGTTTACCCCAACGGTGGAGCTGATGAGCAGAAGAAGAAAAAAATTAAAATATAGGAAAATTACGGGATAATATTGGACATATTAATATTTAGCATAGGCCTAAGCTATAGGATATGAATAAAAAATTACGAATACGGGATGTTGAGACGGGGTGCATAAAAACTCTAGGGATGGCGAGAAGTTATATGGGAGTTTGAGGAGAAGTATGAGAAAAATATGTGAGAAAAATACGGGAACTACGTGTTATCCACGGTGGATAACTTTTTGAGATGAATAAAAGTAAACGGAAATTTATACGGGAATTTTAATATTGAAGTTTTATATTTAAAAAAGTACGAGAAAAATAAAATACCACGTAAAGTTTACGGGATTAAAATTCAGTGACGGTTCATAGAAATGGTTTAACTACATGAGCTATGGGATATGATGAGTACGCGAATTGAGTTATTTAAAAGTGTTAAAAGTACAAAATGTTGTGGATCGGGGGAGTCATTAAAGTTCTGGGTGAAGGTTTAGGTTCGGGGTCTTGCCAGAGAGTGTGTCCTTTTCAGTGATCGCTTCAGTTTCAGTGATCGCTCCGTTCACTCAACTGCGGGAGCCCGCGACGAAGCCGGGCCTCCCGATAGTATATAAAAAATCTATAGTCTTTTATAATATGGTTCAGTCACGTAGTATGTTAGATGGGTTATGAAAAAAGGACATGGTTCTGCCCAGCAAAGACAAATCATGTATGTCATCATAATCGATGATGAGAAGCCATAATAGAGAGGCTGATTTAGGGTTAATGAAAATGGCTTTGATGGCATTATGTAATTTATTTTCAATGCACATTGCAATCTCAATGTGATGACTGGATTCATTGTGGATTATTTTTCAGATTTAGGCATACCTCTGTTTTTTTCCCTCTTTCTGAAAAATTCCAGGGAGGGTTGATTTCCAATTTTCTTGTGTAGGCATAGCGTATAATGTAGGTTATTAGGGGAGGCAATATAACCATCATGATAGCACTGCTATTAAGTGCATCGTGCAAGCAGAACTCGGTAAGTTGATCCGGGGAGGGGCCCTGGCCTTGGTTTGGTAGGTGTGCTAAACTTTTGGAAACTGAAATATTACGGAATTATGGTCTTCTGAACTGATTTTGTACCAATTTTATGGATTTGGGAACTGATTTTTTGGGTCAAATAATAGAAAAGTTGTGTAGCTGAAAACTAGCAAAAAGTTTTTAGCCATGGAGCCAGAGGTGTTTAGTTTTTGTGGCAAGAAGGAGACTTAGAACGAAGCGTACTTGAAAAGGTGGCAACACCATAGGGGACTGCCAAATCGTGTAACCACGCATTTTTTTCACAATGGATAAATTGGGGGTGGGGGTGGTCTTGACAGCCGCACATACCTGTACCCACCCGCTATTTAAAGTGGGGTTCACAAAAGTTATTAAGGCCTATGCAACTCATGCTTTATGCAATCATATCAACATCCCTAAAAAATAATCATTAAAAGTTTACATTTTCACCAAAATCAGAAATTCATCAAGAATTTAACCAACCTTGGGCTAAATATTGTGATGCTAGTAACTTTTTTTTCAGGATTATATAACATTTGATGCAATTGAATCTAACTTGGTTCATCGATTTCCATTCATCCTCCTATTTCCCATTCTGCTCAATATAAAAATGTGATTGTGATGTCACTCTCTGCCCTGGTGAATGGTAGCATTGACAACCATATTCTTTTGCGAAATTTGTAAGTAAAATTAACTGCAACAAATACAGAAGCTTAGCTTTAGATTTTTGTGCAAAAACTTACAGATATTTCAAACGAATGATTTTCTAGGTATGTGGCTTTGATCGCATTAAGTATGTCCTTGTATATGGCCTCATATATTTTGCAAGACCCCAACTTTAAGGTCAGTGCCTTCGGGAAACAAATTGCCGGACAAACTTGCAAATGGCTAATCAAACAAAAGAGCATTAAAATAATCGTAATATCTCCCGAAGAGCACACCGCAGCCTACAAGTTCATAAGGAACTCAAGCGCGGGATCTTCTGCTCCAGGCATCAATTAGATTCACCCGTCGTATTTATAAATATTCTTTGTAAGTTACTATAAGCGATACAAATTGGTTGTCTATAAGTTGTTTCACTGCTTCTGAAGTGATATCGAGCATATAGAGGTTAATGATGCGAAGTTAGGATTGTAAAAAAATAGCCAAGTGATAAGTGGAACGCCCTGTGAGATGAATAATCCTGACTGAAAGCCTACATTTTCCAGAACATTCCGTAAATGCGGATTTTCAGAATAATTCCCGTTACAGTGAAAAATCACAACAATTTTCCTTACCTAGTGTGGGTAATTCCAGGAACGGTTTATTTCGTTATAATGCAATTATACAACTACAAGATGACGAAAAAACAAAGTGGAAGGGTACAGAAGGGGACATTTTGATAATACTTTAGTAATAGAAAGAATTGTAGTGGCGGACAGCCTTTGTTTTCTTACGTATATTTGGTGGAAAAAAAAATGATGAATGTAAAAGAGATACCAGATATGATGAAGTAACGGTAAAAAATTAGTTCGAATGGGGATCATCCGTGTATATGCCGCTTGTGTATGGAGGAGACCAAAAAACATTGCAGTTCTACGTTACACTTGTCTGATTTTATCCAAAACGTTAAACTTAATGTTGCTGAACGTTGGTCATTAATCCATGATGGTTATGGGGATAAAAAAAACAAATACAAAAAGCTAACAGGTAATTACAAATGGAGGTAGATGCAAGGAAAATAGAGACACACCAAGAAACGGAATTAAACCGCCTTTAAAAAAAAAAAAAAAAACCGGGAAGTAAAAAAACTTACCATAGCTTTGGTTGGGAGGATCATAGATAGTATTTTATTCAGCAAAGATGGACAAATTTATTAAGCAAACAGAAAAATTGTTATGATTAATCATGTTCTTATTATGTAACGATAGAACGATTTCAGCCGATGCATAACATTCCCGTTGCAATATTACCTTTCCTAAACCGCACCTCTTTTCGTGCCGTCGGGCATATAAGGCTCAATGCTACTCATCATTTGATGCCTATCCTTAGCCATAACGAATCTTAGCCGGACATTACCAAGCCATAAAACTGTCCTTCACCATAATGCTTCTCTTCTTGCGTATGAGGCAGCAGCTTAAATATGGTACTCCTTAAGCATTGGAGACACTCACGGTTGATTGGTTGGGGTGTTCGAGGGAAGAGAAATTGTGTGTCCACCGGTGGAACAAACGGTAGGGCACTCATTGAGAATGTGATCCGCGGTCTGTGATGGAGAACTACATTGGCAGGTTGGCGATGGTTCCGCAGCCCCACATCGGTGCATGTTGCTATTGAAGCGACCGACTCCTGTGCGAATCACGGTTTAAGCTGACCCATTCCTTGCGTGGGGGATTGCGGGTGGGGGATGCCAGGTGGTAGCTCTGTCTTAGGTGTAATAGAGCGTTGATCTGGTCTTGGGAGTATCTTGCCAGGCAGTATTCCATGTCTGGAAGGGTTGAATGGGGAACTGCGAAGTTTAGCCAGCGTGTCGCCAGAAAGTCGGCGAGAGCGCATCTCTGTATACCGAGTTGGTGTGTTCTTTGTTTGACAGTGTTGGAAGCAGGTGCAGGTGTCCAGCAAGGCCTTATTCACTTGTTGTGCGTTTGGTGTTCTATCCTCTGAAGTTACTACAGGTGCAATACCTGAAAGCATGGTAGGAATTCAGATGGAGCCACTGATGTTCTTCAAGGTTTCTAGTTGGTACTGTGTCAGATTATTTGGGTGAGAGATGTGGACCATGCTGGGGGCGGACATATCAGCAGGTGCTATAGACCAGAGCCAGGATGGCTGCGTAGGGTAGTTGGGCTGGCACACCATGAAGATCCAACAAGGTGGCACAGGAGGTTATTCCTCGAAGATCCTTGGCGCATTGGGACTCGAGGTGCTGCCGCGTAAGTAAGCGGCCGGTCAAGCTTCACTCCCCAAGTTAGGTTGGAGAGGATTGTATGGCAGAGGTGAAGTTGATTTGAAGTGGCGATATGAGCCTCTTGGTGTTGAGGTGGAAGGCAGTAGCGGTGGTCTGGCTTCGCTCAGCTTCATCAGTCTCCATGTCTTGAGATTATGCTGCAAGTAGGGCCATGTACCGTAGTATGTAAGTGATGCTTCTACTTTGTTCCAGTTGCTGTCAGAAAAAGTGGAGGGGGCAAGACGTCGGCGTAGCCATATTGTCTAGATGTTGTTTGAGGTAAATCGATGATATACAAGTTGAATAGCATTGGAGCCAGTACAGATCTTGTGGTACTCCGTTCATAGGACGGACGCAGACGACTACGCTGCGGCCCATACATGGTCTTGAGAATTAAAGCTACGGGTGCCAAGCACCTGACATCTAATTGTACAAGGTGGACGCATACGGGATGGTCATAAGAAGCTTGAGTGTCAGGCCCTGGTGCCACACCGGTGTTCGTAACGCTGCAGTAAGGTCACCAAGATGACGCCTGCCTACGGAGCTTTTCAAAGCTTTCCTCATATCATTTGTGAGTTTTACGATCTGGTGGACAGGGCGCCGGCCACGGCGAAATCCTACTGGTTCGTAGGAAGATGTGGTTCGACAACTGGCTCCAGCCGGGCCATGATCATCCTCTCAAGGAGTTTGAGAGAAACACAGTGTGATATTGGGCGGTAGTTCTTAGGGTTGTCGAAAGGGCTTGTTTGGTTTGGGGAGTATGCGATTGATAGTAGACTCTCCTTCAGATCTTGGGTAAGGACTGGGTAAGGCAACATGTGTAAAACACCTGGAGCCATTCAAGACATCGTGGGTCGCATCGCATCAGGAACTTGCTGTTTGTTGTCAGGGCCATGGGCTTTTCCACTCTTTAGTTGGCTGATAGAGCGGTAATGTCTTCTAGTGAGAGGCGATGTTGTGAAAGTGACGCCGTCCACGCCGGGGGCTCGACGACGAAAGTTTGGTGATCTCTTTTTTGACAGAGCGAGTGTGATCCTTAATTATCAATGTTCTTGAAACGACCATTTGCCAGGAGTTGCTCAGTAATTGACTGTTGGCAGTTACTGGACATTTTGATGGTTTGGAAATTATGCTGAAGTGAGGCGGTTTAAGTATTCCAGGCTTCATGATGGAGTGGGTGTAGTCGATTCCTTGGACCGTTTCCTCCCAGCGCTCAAAGCGTTTCAGTCCCCAAGCAGTTTGTCAGATCTGAAGTCTTGGATGAAGCTTCTTCCCCGGGTTCAGAATTCAGGAAATCAGGTAAAGAGTATCACATCTCATCCCAGGATGGGGTGTAACTGCGACGGCAGCCACGTTGAATGGTCTTCTTTGCTATATGTATAAAGAGTTGACACAGTGCTGTGTAAGAATTGTCCAGGTTGGAGGAGGGTGGTGTCGGGAGGTTGGGCATATTCTGAATCCACCAGGTTTTTGAACTGGTCCAGTCTGCCTTGCGGAAGTTCCACCTTGCGGATTTGTTGGTACACGGCTAGCAAGGCTCCCCTGAGGATCAGTGATGGGCTGTGTTGGGACTTCGGAAAGCGGTCGAGAACAGTACGGTGAATGAAGATAGTTTCCATGTTTGCAAAAGCAAGGTCAGGGTTTGTAGACGCATTCCACTTTCCAGAGTTGAAAGTGTCTGGTTGCTTGGGGTCGTGCAAAGTTGTACACCGGATTTTGAGGCCCAGTCTCTAGGGTAGCTCCATCAGGGTTGGGTTTCCTGTAATCCCAGGTAATGCTATGATGTTTTAATGACAGCAAAAGCAGGGTGTTTGCACCATAGGTTGGTAGAGAGTTGCTTGAAGCCGGTGGTTAGGTGGCTTGTAGACATTGGGGACATGAACCACCTCAATTTGTGTTGTTGCCATGGAGTCTGCAGGTGAGGTTGCAATTGTTTCTATTGGGCTGAGTTGCTAGCAAAGGTGACAATCCCCTGAGTGGCGCTCTCGGTGTGTGCAACTAGGGTGTAGGCCCCGCAGATGTTCAGAATGGCACTATTCAGGAGCGTTGTGTCTCTTGGAGGAGAATCGCAGTGAATGTGAACTTTATTCGTTGGTGTGAGGTGTTCGATGATGTTTATCTTTGCCCTAGTGAGACCTTCCACGTTTAGTTAGAGCACTGAGATGTTATCTGGCTTGACATCTGGTGATGCCTGCACTGATAAGGGCACGTGTGCCAGACTGGCATAGTGTCCTTTTGACGGGGCATGATTAAATTACAGTGAGATAAAAAAGACAACAGTGAATTAAAAAGACAGTGAATTAAAAAAAGACAACAGATGTTAGCGTAGCCTCAGTGATTATCATTCGCCTCAAAAGATCAGTTGCCGGGGTTCACCACGAGGAGGTTGATAATCTTGAACCCCAATGCTGTTCTAGGCCTTCTAGCCATCTGGCTTCCATGTCAATGCAGTCATGCAATAGTGAACAATTTGCATTCGTAAACACATGACCAATCCTATCCCATCGTCTTCTCTTTACTTCAAGGCTTATTCGTGAGTTACGTTATTAAGTTCATTCATGGAGACAATGTTGCCAAAATACTCTGCATCATAATTCTTTTTACGCATTGATAAACTGAAAAGAATCAAGTCTATCCTCATATTTTTGGTGATTTTTCTAGGTTTCACAACCGTATAGAGTAGAACTGGTCGACGCTTTCTTCTGTGGTACTGATTTCACACATTCATAATTTTTTAACAATTTTGTGCACTATTACTCTGCCAAATTTGGATTGTTCCATTTCACTAACTTCACCACATGAAATTCGCGCTACATTTTACACGCAATGCAGTCATTATTTGTATAATATGAATTAGAAATGATAGAGAAGGTTTCTAAGTCAGGGCAGTTCATTTATTTTCCATAACATGTAAAGTGACAAAACAATCAATAACATCAAGAGAAGAAATGTTATGGAGGAGAAGGCTGGAAGGCCAAGTAGCCGATAAGAAGCCCTCCCCTTAGACGAAAGAAAAACTTGAGTTCAAACATATACATTTTGATCAAGCGAAATTAAAATGAAAAGTAAAATAATTAAAAGGAAAAAAGTACGAAAAACACATGGAAACAATTATCAAAAAAAAACAATCAAGACATTAGTACAGGGGCAACCAGGAAAGAAATTAATCATTTTAGATACAAGTTTTTGTTTCCCAATTGCCTACGGACAAAGTTTGACCAGAATTTGCAATTTTTAATGTATTTGCCAAAGAATTCAAAGAATTGGCCCTCCCGTTTCGAATTAGAGTGGTTCAGGGAACGATTTTTTATTCTTGGTTAATTAGATTACTAGTATGTCTTGTTTGATTAATGATGGTATGTCTGAACGTTTAGTAATTAAAAATGCATTGAATGACTTAGGAAGTTTTCGTTTATAGAGTATTGAACATGAAAACACCCAATTCAAGAGTTATATTATCTTAAGAGTTAAGAGATTGAATTTCGAAAATAATGGTCGGGTGTGACTTCTATAATGACTGTTTTGAGTGGTTGATTATTGTTTTTTTTTTTTTTTTACATTTTTGAAGTTTAACAAGTTTGTTCAATCTGTTCTGGTGTATTAATAAAATGTCGGAGTTGCTTGGTACCTGACGCACATGCCCACATTAAGTTATTGTTGCAAACTGTAAAGTGCCTCTAACCAGGTCGAGCGTATTGAGACCGTGCTTTGGTCACTCGCAGCTGCGTGATCACATACAACTCTACCGTAAAATCTTCTACAGTGAAGGGGGAAGCACTCACATGGTGGTGGGGTAGGGGTGTAACCTATATTTTAAAGTATTCTGTGGAGAAGGGAGACAAATATAGTTTTCATATTTGGTAGATTCTGTTTATCGAAAACAGTCTTCTTAAAATTCAGGTTTTTAGGTTTTCGAAAAACACGGTTTATTAGGGCGACTTAAGGCTGCATTAGCCCCACGTGGTCCGCATGTGGGTCAATTAGCAGAGCTAATGTGTAGTAGATCCTTGAAGTTTTCATGATGCACACTTCTAAAAAGGTATGTCACCGAATTCTATCAATTACGTAAAATGATTCAACTATAAATATAACAAAATTGTTTACAACAATAGGTCGGTTTCGCTTTTGAGCAAGTTTCTCGTGAGATCGATATTTAGGCAAGCCACAAGTTACACTAAAATAGCGTAAGCGTCTATAAAAGGTCCCAGGAAATGCAAATAGAATTGATGTGGTTTGTGTCAAGTCTACAAGGAGGGACTAGAAAGCATTCAATATTTGGGTTGGTGATGACATCATTAGTGAACCTATTGATTTTTCAGAGAGTAATAGACTGGTGTGAATCTATTCATGTCACTGACTGAAAAATCAATAGTTTCACTAATGATGTCACTGGTAGTGTATTCTTTTTTCTGGCCCTGTTTTTTGGAATGGAATGTCCCGTAAAGTTTTGTAGTAGGTTTATCATCTCATTTCCTGGGACCTTTAACAAAAGAAAATTTGACAATATCAGAACAATATTTGCTGCAACATTTATATCTAATGTTTTAAGAGGTCGGCCACTGTGTTTTAGTTAAAAACACCGATGATCTAATGGTATGTAATGCGTACACTGTTAAAGATCCTAGGAAATGAGATGATAAAAACACTACCAGTGACATCATTAGTCAAACTATTGATTTTCAGTCAGTGTCATGAATAGATTCACACCAGTCACCTGGAATTTTCTATTACTCTCTGATATATCAATAGCACCACAAATGATGTCATCACCAACCCAAATATTGAATGTTTTCTGGTCCCTGCTTGTAGCGGAGGAGCTAGGACCCAGGTCAAACATCGTTTACCCCTCACTACAGAAAAGGTTTGACACCTTTGGTAGTTAGCATGGACCCTCTATATCAACGCTAGGTAGGTAGTACTCTCAAATTGTGGTGTCATTTTTTCAATAGGGGCCAATTTAAGTTTACACAGGGGTCAAACTTTTAAAATGCTCCAATCCTGTTGAAATGTATGCATATTGTCCGTCTAGTCATAAGGATTCCAAAAATGTATAGATTGTACCAACTATGACCAATGGTTTTGGAGTTATAGGGTAAAAATTGCTAAAATGGTAAAAAAAGGTCAATTTCTATTTGTACAGGGGTCAAAATCGGAAGTTGCTCCCATTTTGTTGAAAATGATAGAAGTTGTTCATCTAGCTTAATGAGTCAAAATAAGGAATAGTTTGTACCATCTGCAATGCATAGTTACCATGTTATAGGACAAAATAGGTCATAGGTCAACATACCCAATTGGTGTTGACCTTCTTTGACCCTTATCTCCGTAAGTAAGCCTTTAATATAATACAAACTATACCTTTTATGAGTCCTCTAACCCCAGGCAATAACTTGCAAGTATTTAAAATATAATCAGATTAACTTTTAATGTTGACCTGTACAAATTGAAATTGACCCTATTTTACCATTTTAGCCATTGTACCTTATAACTCCAAAACCAATGGTCGTAGGTGGTACAAACTATACATTTTGGAATCCTTATGATTAGATGGACAATATGGCATACATTTCAACATGATTGGGGCATTTTAAAAGTTTGACCCCTGTGTAAACTTAAATTGGCCCTATTGAAAAAGTGATACCACAATTTGAGAGTACTACCTACCTAGCATTGATGTAGAGGGTCCATACTAACTACCAAAGGTGTCAAACCTTTTCTGTAGTGGGAGGTAAACGAACTCCTTAAATAAGGCCCCTATGATATTCTGCTCCTCCTCTATTGTAGACATGGCACAATCGCATCAATTCTATTTGTATTTCCTGGGACCTTTAAAGCACGTTTTATCCAAGGTTGGATGTAGATAACTCAACCGTTGGGTATAATATTACAAGTTAATATAAAATTAATATAACACAAATTTGTTACCTAACGGTTGAATTGTAAAATAAAATTATATCGTGATTATTCTTTTTGTTGAGGGATTGGCCTAATCGATAAAACTATTGCAAATATTGTGTAACGATGCTTCCTTGGCTCCGGAAATCAGTTGTACATAATTTGATGACAACGCTGATACATTTTGAATGCTCAGGGACAGACCATCAATCATTTCGTCAATATCTTTGACAAAATATCTTTTTAATTCAAAATATAATACTTGATGGATCAGTAAGAATTTTCCGACGGTAAAGTGCGTTAAAATATTAAAAAAGAAATAGGCACTCATTTTACAACTTCCCCATAAAAGCTTTAATTATATATACTGTAAATATGTAATGATGGAAGTAATTCAAATGCGGACTACTTGCTTTACTGGGGAGCGATGAGTTCAATAATTGCTTGCTTCAAGCTTTCCTGTGAACTAAACAATCTATTATAGCTGTTCTAACAGAAAGAATACATAAGTAGAATTTGATAGAAGGTAATCGACCTTTAGGGGAGTCGACAACATGGAATATGGGAATGGACCTCAATAGCGTTTGGATGTTTATAACTAGATTTTTAACGTAAGTAAAGAAGTAATTTAAAGACAATAAGTGGTGATTTGAAAAATATTTGAAATTTGCAGGAATAACTTCAAAGTGAAGAATTATAAGTCTGTCGAAATTCTCATAAGTTTACCTTTTTCCAGCTGTAGAATGAAGAAAAGGAAGGAAAACGGCAGTGTTCCAAAATACGATTATCCATTCAATTACGTGTGTTATAGGTGTCCAAACGGACAGTAATGCTAAAATTTCCGATTCTGTTCTTATTAGTATGGTGTTTGTCATTTGCGGGTATGATACCTGTACTGTGACTACATGCAAAAAATCTGATTTTTTATGATTTTTTTCGATTTGCCGGATTTAAGCAAATCACTGATAGGCCTTTAAAGGTCCGTATTAGCTATATGTATCGAGTTACACGATTACTCGACCGTTTTAAAATAATTCAGTCGATTTCACAATTCCCAATATGTTATTTGACCGATAATTTTGTTGAAATTAGGAACATGGAATTAGGAACTATGTCACTCGCGTGGCTGTTATATTACATGATCATACGACGTCAGACTTCAGATTATAATTACCAATAGTAAAATACTGTAACTTATTCGAACGCTGGACACATCATTTGAGGCATAGATTCAGGAGTGGGGTGGGAGTAACAGGGGGCGTAACCAGACCTGGGCTTCTTTTTTTTGAGGGGGGGGGGGGGAAAGACTCAAAAAGCTTAGGGGAATAATTAAAATGCGAGCATCTGCGAGCATCTTGCCGCGAAGGCCTACACGGGTGGCGTCTAGGGGCCCGCCTATAGGGCCCTGGAAGAATCCAGGGGCGAAGCCCCGGCGGGAGTCCATGGGGAGGAGCCCCCGGAAGCTCCTGGGTTTGCCATCTAAAAAGGTAAAAAAGGAGTGTTTCAGAGCACAAATTTCACAATAAATTCGTTTGAAGCTACAATAACCCCTCCCTCCCCTTCTCTCTCCCGTTTCCTTTTTTTCTCATCCTTCTTCCCCTTTTCTTCTCTCCTTTCCTCTTTTCCTTTTCTTCTCACACTTCCTCTCTTTCCCTTTTCCTTACCTTTTTCCTTCTATTTCTTTCCCTCCTTCCCCTTTTCTTCTCACTCTTTTCCTGTTTTCCTTTCTTTTTTCTTTCCATCTCTTGTTCCCTCTCCTTCCCCTTCCTTTGTCCCTTTTTCTCGTCCCCATTTTTCGCTTCTCCGTCCCCATTTTAGTTGTCCGGGGGCATTCTCCCCCTGCTCTTTACGCCACGGGGGAGTAAGAAATCCTAAATTTTGACATTTCCATTGGTTCAAAGGCACTAATAGTGATTTACTTAATCAGAAAATTTAAAAATTTAGCAAAATCAGATTTTGCCTTTTAATTTGAAATGTCTATAGAGATATTTTGAAGCTACACATAAAAAGCACCAGTATTTACTTCCTTTTTACAAATTTATCATATGAAGAAGAAAGTACATCATGCCATAATTTTGCACTATGCAAAATTAAATATATTTACGATTTTCAGATGAACACTGATAGCGCTACTGATCTCAGCTTGACAAAATACATGTATTATATAGGTTATTCATACACTCTGCGTATATAGGCATATAGAGCAAGAGCAGCAAATCAGTGAAGCTGTTAACAAAATATGCGAGTGTAGCGCGAGTGGATTGAAAATGTCCATTTGCACTCCAGTCCCCGTACTGCGTAAGGTGCTTTTGAACGCGTGTGCGTCGCGCAGGACTGATTTACTTTCTCAGTGGATAATTTATCTTTAATTTTCATGATAAATTATATTTTTAAAACCATTATTTATCACTAATTACGGTAAATTCTTTCCTGTCGTGTATGAATTATGTTACCGCATTTACTTTGCTCGAAAAATGGGACAAGTCAATGCACTTTGTCCCATTTTCTCACAAGAAATAAATGCGCAGTTATTAACTTATAAACATTAGAAACATGATCAAGGGACAGGCTAGGCTATTGTTCGTGAAATCCACCAACATCGCGAAAATGTAAATTGATTAGAACTTATTTTTTTCTTCATCAAGTTGTCTCACATTATAGCAATGTATACCACGCAATTCCATATTCCATATTTTCGCGCAGTTTGATCTTTTTTCACAAGTTCTATGAATTACAAGGTCGTAATTTGCGAATGTTTATATTTTAATCAACAGTAATTTATTATCAACTGGCAATTTAGGGAAATAACAAAAGCTTTATTATTGGTTGCCGTGGAAACCAATGGTTGTTCGAAGAAAAAACTGTAATTCAGCTATAGACTTTTGCTGTTGGTGGGAGATGTTGAGTTTTTATATTGAATTCTTTCACAAGGTTGTGTTGTAATGCTATGTCAATTTGGGTTCTGATCCAGCTTTTCTCCCTTCAATCTATTTAGTCCATTTCAAATTTAGTGGTTTATTTGATATACTTGTTCTGTTAGTGAAATGTATTCCATTTTACGTTGTTTGCTATAGTAGCCATTGAAATATTACACATTTATATGAAATATTTAGTCCTGTTTTCTAATTTGCGGGTGATTAAAACTTAAATAAACTGCCTGTTTTACCAGTGCTATTAATTTATTACACTGCCTGATCTCATGAGGTGGCAAGGAAGGAAGTGGGGCCCAGGCCACCTGCCCCTGCTGGTTACGCCACTGCACATTTAATAAACTTGTCCCGAACTGTTGAAATGGCTTGAACATTTTTCATATCCTCTTTCGAGCCTATTTCATGCCACACTCTTAAAATTAATTACCACGATTTTGTGGCAGGAGGGAATATGCATGGTCGACAAATTAGTAGAATTTTACAAATTATTTGTGTCAGAGGTATACACACTATTTCGCATTTTGGGAGAAAAAATTGGTAACACTTTAACACTTTACCAATTATTGTGTCAACGTATACAATGTTTTGTATTTTTATGCACAAATCTTTGCTAAACTTTACCAAATTATCGGCCATGTTCGCTCCTGACACAACATCATGATAATTATTTTAAGAGTGGGCTGTTGGAGGAAGAGTTCTTCACCAATATTCCATTTAACTCTATTCGTTGCAAGTTGTTTCTATCGGCACATCTGCGGTCAACGCGTTTCTCCCATTTCCACTTCTTTCTCTTAATAAAATGTTAAAATTCCCTAAAGTCCTGTCATTTCTCTCAGGTTATAATTAATCGCCCTTTTCCCTTTAAAGGTCCCAGGAAATGCAAATAGAATTGATGTGGTTTGTGTCAAGTCTGCATGGAGGGACGAGAAAGCATTCAATATTTGGGTTGGTGATGACATCATTAGTGAAACTATTGATTTTTCAGAGAGTAATAGAAAATTCCAGGTGACTGGTGTGAATCTATTCATGACACTGACTGAAAATCAATAGTTTCACTAATGATGTCACTGGTAGTGTATTCTTTTTTTCTGGCCCTGTTTATTGGAATAGAATGTCCCGTAAAGAATTGAAGTAGGTTTTTTACATCTCATTTCCTGGGACCTTTAACATATCAATGTGTGTTCGATTGCCATATTTAAAAAGCAAAACTTACGATAAAAGAAATGTAGTGAAATCGTCCACCCCAATAACTTAAAATATTACAGAGCTAATGTAGTAGATTACGCCATTGGTCATAAAAAGGCAGACAAACTTTACTGAATAACCGGTGTTATTTTAATATGCATAATGATAATTGTTTTATTATAGTTTGTGTTTGTAGTTTTGGCATAAAATGTACAGGGTGATCCCCTAAAAATGGAACCCATGACAATGTCAATATATGGGCGGCATTGTTTGGGGTCACCCTACATAATGGTAACATTTGAAACATGTAAGATAAAACCCATCAAGGCTTCGCGATGCTCAGAAATGAACACACATTATTTTGGCTAATGCATATGGTATAATGGACAAGAAATCAATCATCCTTATTGACATTGGTTATTAGTAATGTTCCAAGCAATCTGTGTCTGGGTTACGAGAGAAATAATTCGGAAGATTGAAAACTGTAGACAGACTGATATACGCTAAGTACGTTATTACGTCTGCAAATTAAAACATTTCTATTTTTCTATTTCCCGCAGAAATATTAAAATTTTGCAAGATTGTATTTAAAGCAATAGCGTGATTCTTCAGGGAATAATTCAATAGGCATGATATTACGTGATTTCAATTAGCTCTAGAGATGTTTTCCGCATACTACAATTGCATATTTTGATTCATTTATGTCAAATTCGTTGCATGGAAAACTAAATTAAGCCTTATTTTCAATGTAAACAATAAGCAGCGTAGATGTGGAATGTATAGCTTTATACAGCTTCAAAGAACCTTCTAGAATCAACGGAGAATACGTCGTCGTCATGGTCATCCCAATTGAGGGGTTCAGGACTACTCCTTGGACTAAATCTAACTTGAAAAAAAAAATAAACATTAAATAATGTCTTCGGAATTGTTAATAGTCATGGTACAGATAGGCTTGAAACCTCTTGAATGAAAACTTAGATATATTTCTACATGTTCACCTTTTTGATATGCAACCGTGGAAAAACTGTTTGAAATGCGCAATGAATGATACGAATCATTCGGACAAAAATCACTATTTTATTGATCTTAGCTTTTGTAAATGTTTGGGTAGGTTACGTACAAACATTACTATTATTGATATATATCCTAACGTCCCGTAACTGCATTTTTTCCACTTTTCAAGAAAGCACGGAGCAGAACACCCTTGCCTGGTTTTGGGGGAAATTGCCTTAGAACTAACAAGAAAAAGAACGCTACCTCCTTTTTGGCCGGGGAATCAATTTGATAGTAATTTTCCGAAAAGACGTTAGGGATATACAGACAGGCTATAAAGAATGTGATATAAAATTATAAAAATATTAAAAAAATAATGTGTTTAGAGTTGCTATTCAGTTTGAAAATAAAATAGGGTTGTTAGAGTCAGGGTGTATATGAGATGAAACCTCAGTTTTTGTTTTTAGCGTCATTTGAAAACTGAGATATATTCTATGCTAGTTCATTTACTTTAATCTGCTGCTACATACAACGTGAAAAAAACTGTTTGAAAAGTGCAATAAATTATAAGAATCATTTCTGGCAAAATCAACGTTTATTTGCTTTTGACATATTGTGTAGGTTAATTACTACACATCAAGTATTATTGATTCTATATACCTAGTCGAAAAGAACGTTTGTTGTATCAAAGAGATCCAATCATGTCGACATAATTATAAACAATTTGTATCTTTTTGTAGAGTAGATCCAGACAACCAATGAAATTAACTGATCTAAGATTTCAAATAAAATTCAAAGGTAATTCGGGTTGTGCTTATCGTAATCCGTAAATGTCGTACCTGATGGATTTTTGTCGTCGTACGAAATTATGATGACTTAAAGAGTAAACTGGAGCAGGCAACTCTTGACATTTCAGACACTAGTGGTGTTTATATAGCCTTAATGATTTCGATTGTTTATTTTAGGTCAAAATCTTCTTAGCACCTGAACAGGATTACTAAATTAAGTTGAAAATTAAATATCGCAACGAAATTGATTTTTGTCCTTTTATGACAATCAAACAAAGATGAAAAAATAAAGAGTGATATCGGACGTCAAGAAACTATCTGGGGGTATTAATGTAAGGTATACAACCACGGAATTGCCATAGTGTGGTTAGTGCCTGCCTTGATATGGTATTAGGTGATATTGGTTAATTTCCGGTCTTCACCATAAGATTATACAACATTTAAGTATCTTAAGTGTTTCCATATATATGTACAAATATAAAAATGGATAGCATTTCATTATTTACGTATGTAGTAAAACTATTTGGGTGTATTAACTATTTATGACTGATAGATTTATAGCGGATAAAAATTAATAACCACTGTGTTGAATCTAGTATTTGTTATACTCTAGGTGGGGTATACATGAGATGAAAATAATATATCCCTTGAGTGATCCATATTGGAGGGCTGGCGCTGAGCTTTCGACTTTTTGTTAATGCCATAATCAGAGCAAACTAAATTAAATGTCGTGAAACAAATGGCGCTTTGTAGTTTTATGTATCAACAAGCATGTAAAATTAAAGAGCGATATCGGAAACAGAACACGACCTAGGGTTAAAAGTATAATAGATAATTTGCGGGGAATTCTTTAAAAAAAATAATGTCGTCTTCTGTAACAGTTACTGCGTGGCTCATGCTTGCATTCGGGTATTTTTAGTACTTCCAAATTGAGTATGCACTCATACATAAAAAAGTGATGAGGCGGTTGTACATTCGTAAACCACCAAACAGGAAATTGGATAGATGCATTCGATCTTCTCGAAACATGGTTTTAATCTTACGATATTAAGTGTTTAGTAAATTTAACTACCTAGGCGTAAATTATGACAATATCTTGTTTTTATACGTATATCTGTTCAAATTTTAAATGAAACGCAAATAAAAATATCCGAGAGAAGCAATGAAAAACTACAGTTATACTTTAAGAATATTTTGTGTGTGATGCGTTCCTCGAGTTTCATTCCAAATTGTGATGGAGTTGTTGCCGCCTTCAACTCGGCCTGTGCAGCATTTTTACCAATATGATAAAAAAAAACTCAGATAAAAATGTTCTTTCTGAGAGAGAGAGATTTTTTTCAACCTGGGCGATGAGGTATATATGTTGGGTAATTTTATAATTATTACTAAAACGGGGCTGCTTTGTTGTAGCCGCAACAAAGCTTGAAATAGAGAGCAGTTCCGTAACAATCAAAAGTACAAGAGTCAATTTTATTAGGGGGCTTCAATAGTCATCGTGGTGTGCAATGGCCAAACATCTCGGCGGCCGACGTCGAGATTCGACCAATCATCGTTGGATTGTGACTTTTATCCGCAGCGGCATGGACAAGAAAAATACCTTTTGTAGAGCAACGATTTTGTCAGTATTTTGTTTCAGCAAACAAAGACTTTGAAGGTATACTCTATTCATTCATGATTTTTTACTTGTTTCCAATCACTTATGTTAACATTAGGAGTCCTGACACAATGCTCAAGTTTAATACAATTTCCGGTCTTTTTTTAACGGACTCACAATGTAAGTGACATGAGGCAAGATTACTGTTATAGCATTGGTAATTGCATATTCAATACGTTGGGAGTAGTTGAACGTCTGCCTGTAAACGGCATGTAATACTCTCCAATCACCTTTGTGACTTTGATCGATTCATGTGCGGTTTAACGTATTAACACCCAACCCTGATTTCTAAGTGTTCGCATAATTTAGTCATGTTATTGAGGTAATTGATTAAAACTAGCGTGTGTTTTCATCCACCCCCTATGAAGAGGTTCATTTCCTAACATCAGACCTAACGTCAAATGGATTTTGACGATCTCTAAACGCGCACTAACAACGCTTTATTCATTTGGGACAATAATGTCTTTGCTTTTATATGAATCCTTTTTGCAAATCAAACATCCTGCAATGAAATTTTAAGGTCATGCATTAATCGATTAAAGGGAAAGACAAGTAATGTTGTTCTTCATCGGGTGTGGGCTCAAATAGTATTGTTTACAGTACGTGAAATGGAATTAGTGTTTTTTAAGGGAATACGTTTAACAAGCATTTTAATGTATCGAAAATATTACCATACTGTTTTTTCAAATAATAGTAACAACTACCCTCAAGAGATTCATCACTCCATTTAATTGGTTTGAAAATACTAGCCGCGGCAATTCATTACATCTGTTAATAACTCCTCCATTCACGTGACAGGCTAGGCTAGGCTTAATTGAAAGCCCAACCGAATGCAATGAAACATGGATTAGAAGTTTTTCGATGACCAAATGATTTTTGGGATATTAAGAAGTACCAAGACAGTAAATTTTCTTCCACTAGTGTCTGTTATCAAATATACATGAAACGTTTGACATGTAACCAATTGTTCATTTTGTTAAAATTATACTTCAAAACATATCTAAGTAAAATAAATGTGAAAACGGATTATTCCCCTTAATACCAAAACTGTCGTCCACGGATGTAATTAAACTGCCATTGGACAACATGCGTATACGATTTCAAGGGTAGAATTTAGAAGATAGGACCACGGCATATTTTTTTTTATTTATACGCAAGATGATCGTGCCTGGTCATAACAATCCAAATTTAAAAACAATAATTCACCCCCCCCCAAAAAATGTGAAAAAAAAAAAAAAAAACACAGTTACAAATATTAAAATCGTCTTGAGAAGAGATCGTTTTATGGACCAGGATGGCCCCCACTTTAAATTTATAAAAAAAACGTATTGACGTCATCATTTTTAGTGACGTTTGACTTTGTTGTTTGCGCATGATAGTTGCGTTGAATTTATGCTAAGACTCTCCACTGTACCGGGGGGGGGGTTCCTCAGTGGAAAAGGGTAGGTACATATGGCCGCCGACATGGCGATATGGGTCACTTTTCACCCCTTACTATTAAGACAAATTCCGCCAGCCACGTGGTCAGAATGATCCGCCATTTACTGGGTGGGGGGGGGGGGCATACAACCCAAATCCTACCCAAATCTTTTGTACGTCTGGACCACGCTTGATTAAGTATAATTCAAAAGCTACACTTAAATCTGCACATTTGGGTGAATTCAAGCAGGATGCACCCAGCTATGATGCAGTGAGGTGGTGGAATGTGTCAAACCGGCTTCGTGTATAAAACAATGATCCTTTATTTTTCCCAACATTGGTTAAATCTTATTGATGGGTCATTTTTTGAGGTCATTGCTACTATATAAATGGGTACCATTTTGACACAGTCGAGGAACTCGACTGTGTTTTTCTTCTGTACGGGTTTCTTAAGTTAGGCGGTATCGCCTGACTTACTTTGTCTTACCGTTTCTTTCTTCTTCTTCTGACAATTTCAATTTGCTTCTTCTTCCACATACTTGATCGAATTTTTTACCACATTGGTCAACGAATGGTGGGGGGGTTGTTGACACGGCTTCAAAAGTTATGCTTTGTTTGGGGTCAAAGGTTCACGTAGGGGTCACAGGGGTCAAACGTTATTTACTGTGTGTAAAATTTAAAACAGGTCAAATAGAAAATCTCTGTAGCCCATCTTCATAGGAGCTGATGAGAGATCAATAAAAGGCAATCATGACTTAATCACTTGACCCATGGTTTTTTAGGGGGGTCAAAGTCAAAAATACTTCAAAAATTCGTTACACTTCAAATCACTACTCCTACTACAGATTTAAGCAACCTGATCGGGTAAGTCATGCATATGCTCAGCTGAGTACCCTTTACCAAAAGTATGGGCCAGAGTCAATATTGGGGTATCTGAGGTCCACCGGGGTCAAACATATTTAAGATGTGTAAAATTAAAACAAGGTCAAAATAGAAAATCTGTTTAGCCCATCTGATAGGAGCTGATGAGGCAATAAAAGTCAATCATGACTTCATCATTGGACCCATGGTTAGGGGTCAAAGGTCAAAAACTTCAAATTACGTTACACTTCAAATCAGCACTGGCTCCCTTACAGATTAGCAACCTAATCGTGTAGTCACGGCAATCAGTTTCGTTCAGTTCTTTATTTACCACATCAAAGTTCAATTACAATTATTATAATAACAATAAAATAACAAATGTGGTGAAGATAGTCAATAAAGCACAGCTCGGAATTGTGACTACCCCTTTAAACATGTAACGGTGCAAAGACCAAAACTACAACGTCAACTTACAGGACATAAGTGCTGACAGACCAGACAGGACAAGTAAGGACAGACTAACATGTTGGCTTCTAGTTAGGCAGTTTAATATGGATTTATAGATATTATATTAATACCATAATATGTGCAACCATATATTGAAAAATATATATAAAATTTGACCAAATTAAATACAGAGAGTATTACACAATGCCCTATTATAGGCCAATGGAAGTTGACTATTAGTTTCCGGTTGGAGATTTTAAAGGTGACGAGTCCGATTCATATTCATTATTACCTCATTTATTATTTACTGCCATTTAATGCAAATACATCTAAAGCATCTTGAATACAAGCTAGTAACCTTATATTTGTTACATTACAAGTGGCCTAATTAACAAACAGGGGTATTTGCAGATTTATTTCTTCAAACTTAAAAATCAGATCAAGATTTGCACAAGTATTATGACATGCGGGTACAAACTCTGGAGGAAATTCAATATTTATGGTATACCGTTTTGGGACACCCCTCCAAGGGAAATGCTTAAAATGATCAGGACGGAATAATTGAATATTTTGAGCAACTGAATGAAATTGTTTTATTATCACGTTTTCAAGAAAAGCATTTTTTTCACAAATAATGAAATTTTTGCCACAGCGGCAATCTGACGCAGCGCCCAACAGGAAACTAAGAATCAAATTCCCTCTTGCCTAAGGAGATTAATTAACAAGTTCGTGATAAGAACTTTAACAGATAACGAGTATAATACTTTTTGAACTAACGACTGTGTCTTTGAGGGTTCTAAGTATGATATGACTTCCATCCAAGATAGGGCCCCGCTTCTAATTAGTATTCTGGCCAGATCATTTGAAATCATTGGCGAAATAAATAAGTGTGAGGTTCTGGTACAATAACTATGAATGGTGCTTTGAACAAAAAGGAAAGAAATTAACAAAGTTGGATGGGAGAGTATTGTTAACAAAATTGTACATTAAACGTAACCGTATATTAATTTTATGGATATCGTACCACAGTAAGAGTTTTTAATGTGATGAATGAAACAAGGTGTGGAGTGTGCCACCAGCCACAGGGAGTTGGTACAGAGTCTGATAATTTTCTTTTGCTTGATATGGTACTAGATAGAGTAACAATTGGTAAAGTCACCCAATATGATACAAACAATAATTTAGATACGTAATACAAGTGTATATAGAGTGAGAAACAAGGTATCACTAGTTAAGGTATGCTTTAACCTTACAAAAATTCCAGTATATTGCGACAATATGTTAGTACAGGTTGTATGGTACCTCCAAATCAAGATACTGATCAATATAAACGCCAGAGAAATTTAGAACTGCGTATTTTTGAATGGGAAATGTTATCAATTTTAATGTTCAAATCAGGAAGGTTACGTGTACTATGCCGTTTTTAAACAAAAGATAATTGGTTTTGCTAATATTGAGAGAGAGTTGTTACATTTAAACAACGGGAATTATTCTAGTAAGATCTTCATGAAACGACATTCAAGACGGTCGATTATTAGTTCAGAAATGGACGATTGTTGTGTCATCGGCATATATAAAAAAAGACATTTATGGAAAGAGTGAGAGTATATGATATCGTTAAGGTAAATAATAAAAAAAGGGCCAGAATTTAGCTGGCCAAACCATAGTTAATTGTTGGAAGTTTTAATTTGTAGATTCCACACCGTTTAAAAGAAACAATTGGAGTTCTATCCAGTAAGAATACTCCTGAACCCATCGAAGGCAGGCCCCTAACCACCATAATTGCATTAATGTTCAGAAGAATGGTTGATTTTGGTGTTCGATGCCTTCGAAGGTTCAGGAATATCCCTAATGTTGGAGTTTATGATCGAAGCCAGTGCAATTTCGGTATATGCTTCAATACAGCATATATGTTGAGTAAATTCTTTCTGAAACCAAATTGTCTTGATGTAAAAGGTTGTTATAGAGAAATAAAGTTAAAAAAGCCTTACATGAAAATACGCTCAAAAATTTTAAGAAAAGACGGGTAGAACGATATTGGCGATAATTACCAAATGGTCAGAATTGCCAGATTACAGATTTTAAAGATTGGTACAACCTTAGCAATTTTAAAGTTTTGTAGGGAAAAAAACTCCACTATAATGACAGATTAAATATATAAACAAGTGGAGAGGCAATTAGTGTCAATAACATATTTAATTTACCAGCTTTAATCAATCTTGACCTGGGCTGAGTCAGAAATAAGCAAACTTAAAATATCTATAACTTCATTAACATAAGTAGGGGATTATAAATAAGAATTAAACTGGTGATGTGTACGATTTAAGTAGTCATGATGAAAAAATCGCATGGTTTCAGGAAAATTTGTCAGACCAATTAGAACAATATTTGTAAAATTCATTAAGCTATCCGCAATAATTTAGGATCGACTCTTCGGTATATTAATATTAAAAAGTTGTTTGAGAATGATGCTTTTGTTCAGACCCATAAGTATTTAGTATGTTCCAAGTTTTTTGAGATTATGCTTGTATTCATTTATTTTGTCAGTAAAGTACTGTTTTTTGACTGTTCTTATTAATGAGGTAAGTGTGTTACATATGTGCAAGTTGTTGTTGTTATTAGTTGTAGGGTTGAGATGTATTTTCTATAGAACTTGTTTTTACGATTAATAGATTTTTAAATTGTTTGAGATCCATGGCTTGCGAGGAGTGCGTGCTTTGGAATAATCAGTACGGACAGAGCGTAGTGGAAAACCAAAGTTTATAAATATACTAAATTTATTCACAACAGTGTTGATATGCGCATTAGGGTAATCTTCAATGGGGGAACCGTATATCCCAGTTAACTAATGAATTCCCATTTCTAAATAAAATTAATAGCCTTGGCATTTGATCGGAACTGATGTTGCTGTGGTTTGTTGTGCTGATCGCAAGTGTGTTTGTACATGACTGAAAGACGGGAAATGATCGGTTATATCGGTAATAAACGTACCAGAATAGATCTGAGGGTGTTAAAACATAGTTAAAAATATGGTCTAGAAATGGATGCGGGGAAGTGGGGGTGATGCGTGTTGGCATGGCAATGAGAGGAAAACATATATTGCTATAGAACACATTAATAAATTCATTAACATAATTATCAGTATTTGCATCTAAAGATTAAATTAAAGTCCAGGCGATATAAACTTGCTTGTTTTCATTAGAAATCGCTTGTTAAACAAATTGCTAAGATCATTATTGAAAGCTTCTCTCAGTTCTGGGGGCACGGGTAGATATTCCCAATTATAACATTTTTTGCCTTTGGGTTATTTATCTCAACAAAAAACCGACTCGCTTGTCAATCTCGGTTTGTTTTCATTCTGGATTAAAGAAAGGTCATCTCTTTTTTGACATAAGGAGAATTATGGGCATACCAAGGCGACACCCCACTTTTACGTTCTTTGCGAGAGTATTTAAACAGGGTAAGATATAGTTATCCAACAAAATAGAATTAGAAAGATCTTCATTGAACCACGTTTCAGACACAAACAATAACTGAAAAATGTATGATTTAAGTGTTGAGAAACAGCGAAGGCATCCACGATTTTTTTGTTTTAAACTACGTGAATTATATGGATAATAGAGAAAAACTATGTGTAGAGTATTTAATATCACATTTAATATTTATACAAATAAGACAAGGTTATTACAGTGGAAAATTGATAGTCTAAATATTATTAGAGATTTCGGTTGTTTAAGAGTCTTCATAAAGAAAGGGGTTTATTTTTCAGTTAACATTTTGTTGTATTCGTGGAGTTTCAAAAAATGTAATGCAAAAAATTGAACTCGTCGTCATCAATATAATGGTTTTTTGAAGAAATAACTCGCCATTAATTTGAAACAAAACCAATTCATAAGCTGAATTAAAATCTGAATAAACACATACTTTATGATAATACGGTTTAGATTTACAAAGAATATTTGGTGGTGATGATGGATATCTTTCTTCAATTATTACAGTTACCATTACAAGCCAACCGTTTGCAAACATCTAAAACATAAAAAAAATATCTATATAAAATTTACAATTTTAGATCTTTGGATCAGATGTATTCTCAAAAGCATTTGCTACACAGGAGGGTAGTTAGTGTTAGATGGTGATTGACACTACCAAAAGAAACTAAATCTAATTTTACTTCACATTTGATTAACCATAGCATACAGATGAGTTTATCAGAATAACCAAATTAAATGGATTCGTACGACACCAAATACACAAGGAGGCCATATTTACTATAATGCATTTTTTTTCAGTGAAACACATTTAATTTTGGGAAAAAAAATAAACCAGCAACACACCATATTATATTTGGAATATCTTTAAAATTATTAAAAAATATTAGTTGCATCAATAGAACTAATTTGAGCATAAACGGTAGATTAATATAAACACACACATATACGTACACTCACTCACACACACACACACACCCCACTTCATCCACACAATACACATTTACACACACACAAACCACTCTCTCTCTCTTGATGCGCCACCCATTGCAAACAGTGTCACACACACAAAAGACATTTTATTAAGGCGACAGAACTGAATAATACTGACAGTAATACATAAGTAATAATGAATCTGAGATGCAGTTAACCAGTAATATGCAAGTACACGAGATACATATAATTATGTGTAAAATACCAAATAGAGGGTAAATTGAAACAAAATACAGCGAGTGACAGTGGATGAGGACATAAAAACATAAGACCTCAACAGTAATCAAATGCACCGAGTTATCAGCCCAAACATGCATCGAAACAATTAGTATATAGAGATTAATTTTGAATAAACAGAGTTATAAAATAAAATATTGAATATAAACCAAGAGGTTATTATTGTGTATAACCTAATATAGAAGATATAATTGAAAACAATATAACATTTACAAAGCCAAAAGCTAATGAAACATAGCATGTGACCTCAAATAAGTAACAGTGGTCAATTGTATTGAATTGTCAGCGAAAACAATACTCATGAACCAAGTTCACTAACTCACTCACTCACTCACTCACCACTCACTAACTCATCACTCACTCACTTCCACCACTCACTCACATACCCATACACCACAAGAATTCAAGAGAACATTGTGTAAATCGGGTAATAGGAGTATACATGACTGGAAAAACCAAATTTGAATTTTAAGGCCACAATGTACTTTTTCCCCCCAAGCACTCTGAGGATATAAATCGGAAGTAGTTAAAGCTGGAGTACGTCTCAACAAACAGCAATAGATAATTTATTTTATAATACACCAATTTCAAGAAAAAACATTTTGTACAAAACATAAATACCATTTTAAAGCAACATAATGTGAAATCAGTTCATAGCAAAAGACCTCAATAGAATTAAAATAATATTTAAATTTATAAAATTCACACAAACATTGTAAATATACATTAAAATAGTCCAAAAATTTTACCGTATAATACATACACCACCACACCATCTACAACACAATGGACCACCCGACACACGCACACACCCTCACCCATACAAAAACAGACACCCACGTACAACCAAACCAACCCACACCCCACACGCCACACCCCCCCCCACCACACACACCACACTCAATAATGAAACCTATGTTATGCCATAAATAAATATAATGAGCAAGTACGTTCAAAGAAGACATCATGAATATATCATAAATAAGACCTCACAGATACAAAACATATTCAAACAAAATATAATACATGGCATCATGAAATTACATGTAATCAGAAGACCCATCTTACAATTCAACAGATCGGTTAACAAAAATAATACTCATGGGACCAGTCAAGAAATATACATTGAACATTACCTTATGACACTGACAAAACACACCGGGCAATATGCACACACACCCTCCACACCCACCCACCACACACATAAACACCTGCACCCACACACCCCACACAGGACACCTCTCAGATTACTCATAAACATAACAAAAAAAATAGATTTAATTTCTAAATACACACTCCCACACACCCCCCACTCACACAACACAAACATAACATACACAAATACCTGTCAGAAAAAAAAATGTGGAAAAAAAATTTAAAAAAACAACACAGATGGGTATAACAAACAATTACCATTTCAATAACAAACATTCAGGAGTATAAAAGTACATGGCATAGAACTCTCAGCCAGAATTATCACATAAAAATACTCAGTAAACAAGTCATTGGATATACATTGAATAGACCAACATTTACCTTATGATACACCACACACCCTTACACATGCACGCACACACACACACACACCATACACACAGAAACACCATGCCACGCCCCCCCACACATATACATCATGAAAAACATTGTATCTGCCAATAAATGTCTAAATTCAAGCAGGTTACATTTCAAGGCAGATATCATAAGTACATCAGAGCTTAAGAATTCAACGTTAAGCGTTATATAAAAAAGTTATGAAGCATCCATGGAAAAAGATATATCAATCAAGTATCAGAATTTAGTCCCATTTTTACACTCAACCAGAATTATCAAAAAAAAAATATACTCAGAAAAATTTTAAAAAAAGAAAAAACCTAAAAAATTAAAAAAAACTGACACACACACACACCACACAAAACACGCACACTTACACACACACTGTGCACCACACACACAACCCATACACACACACCCACCCATACACACCACATACACATAAACACCCAGCCACACACCTACTCATCACATCATGAAAATATTATGTAAGCCCCGGTGTAAGCAGTAAAATTAATGTATATTCAAGCAAGTTACCATTGAAGGAAACATTCATGAGTACAACTAGCAGGACCTCAGCAGTTTAGAATTGTAATCAAAAAATATATGGGCATCTGAAAACGTGTGAAACATAATAAATACAAATTCAAGAAATCGTTTCAAGTGTAAGTTGGAATGCTGTGAAAAAGTTAATTTGAAAACAATCCCATTCACATAAATCTGTACCTTAGTTCCCGTTACCCGGAATTTTGGCATCCTTGCCTTCAGCCTTCATCTTATTTCTGATCAAGAACAAGTTTCTCTCTCGCTTGCATTGAGCCTGGAGATGGGTGAAACGATAACTTGCTTTATTTCCAGTGCAGGAATTTTGGCTCGATCCACAGGCATTCAGTTACTATGTCGCGATCTCGCATTTTAAAAAATTTAGCGGATACAGGCCTAGGTTGATGCGGGCTTTTAGTTGGTAACCGAATGGCCGTGATAAATTGATATATTATGGTTAGGAATGTTAGTCCGACTTAACAGGTTACGTAGATTTTCTCATTGTCTTCAGTAGGGTGTTTTTATGTGGTATGTTGACGAAGATTAAGTTGGGCTTTCTGCTATACAGTTCCGCTTCTAGCTGGTTCTAGCGCCGCTATTTTAGCAGTAAGTCTTCCTTCGTTGTTGGTAACGCTTGTTCGTTCAATGTGATTATTTCCTCATCTACAGTCTTTAATATTACGCTCCATTTTTATTCACGTCGGTCTTGATGGTCTTTATTTCCTCCTTCACAGCATGGAGTTGGTAGAGAGAGCATCAAAATCTTGATCAGCTGTATCAAGTTTGATTAAAGACTGGTTATGTGTTGAAGTCCACTGGTGCATTCATATTGACAATACCGACACCTGTTACAGTGGTGCGTATACAGTAGCAGGCTATTAAAACAAGGTTTGAGTATACGTAGTGTTGAAGTTACAATGACGCGGGCATGATACACGTGTACTATCAGTAGACGACATGCGCGAACTTCAAAGTTAAGAGAGACCAAAAACGTTATTAAAATACTGACAATTTCTCCTCCAAGAGCTAAATTCAAGAGCAATGATTAGCACGGTTGGTTGACCAATTAATACAGTCAATAGGGTTGAGATTAGGAGCCAATAATTTGGGCGAATCGGAACTCGGGTAGTCTCACCCGTAACGGTACACACGGCTTACTGTTGTGGCGCCAGAAATCAACGTGAGACCTTACAAAAGTCATGGGGTCAAGAGGTCAATCTGAGGTCAATCTGAGTCACGGGGTCTAAACATATTTACTGTGTGTTAAATTTAAAATTAGGTCAAATATAAAAATCTGTTTAGCCATTAATAGGACTTGATGAGAGGTAATAAAAGTCAATCATACTCATCACTGACCCAGGTGTAGGGGTCAAAGCCAAAATAATTTCAAATTAAGTTACATTAAAATCCACCACTCCTACAGATGTAAAATGATCGTGTGTGACTTATGCATTGACTTGGGGAATTTACAAAAGTAATGGGTTATAGTCGAGAGTAGATAGACTTTTAGACGAGGTTTCAATCTGGGGTCATCTAGGGGTATTCTGCCCCGCCTAAATTATACGTGCTCTTGCAAAGAGCACTAAGTATATTTCTTAGAGTTAGCGGTTATCGCCTAACTACTTCTTACCGTTTCATTTCTTTCTTCCTGACAATTTTACAAGTTGCTTCTTCCACATACTTGATCGGATCACAAACCACAATTAGTCACAAGCATGGGTTTGTTGAAAAGTTATGCTTTGTTTGGGGTCAAAGGTCACGTAGGGTCACAGGGGTAAAAGTTTTTAATGTGTGTAAAATTAAAACAAGGTCAAATAGAAAATCGGTTAGCCATCTCATAGGACTTGATGAGAGGTCAATAAAAGTAATTACTGACTATAACTTGACCCCATGGTTTAGAGGTCAAAGGTCAAAATACTTCAAATTACGTACACATAAATCACTCTCCTCCTACAGATTAAGTGCAACCTGATCGTGTGAGTCATGCCTATGAACCAGCTTGAGACCCTTTACAAAAAGTTATGAGTCAAGAGGTCAATATGGGGTCCATTCTGAGGTCACAGGAGTCAAATATATTTACTGTGTGTAAAATTTAAAATTAGGTTCAAATAAAATATGTTTAGCCCAGCTCATAGGACTTGATGAGAGGTATAAAAGTAAAATGACTTCATCACTTGACCAGTGCGTTTAGAGGTCAAGGTCAAAATACCTTCAAATTATGTTAACACATCAAATCCATACTCCTCCTACAGATTAAGCAACATGATCGTGTGAGTATGCATGTTAATTAGCTTGAGCCCCTTTCACCAAATGTTATGGGTCAAAAGGTCAATATGGGGTTAATCTGAGGTCCCAGGGGTCAAAAACATTTATTTACTGTGTGTAAAATGTAAAATTTAGGTCAAATTAAAAAATCTGTTTAGCCCATCTCTAAGGACTTGATGAGAGGTCAAAAACGTCTATGACTCATCGGACTGACCCAGGTTAGGGGTCAAGCGTCAAAATACTTCAAATTATGTTACTTTCAGATCACCACCCTTACAGATGCAAACATGATGTGTGGATATGATAATTGACTTGAGGAATTACAAAAGAAAGGTTAGAGAGGTCAATCTGGGGGTAATCGTGATTCTTCCAGCCTAATTATTACGTGCTCTTGCAAAGAGCACAAGTATAGTGCTCTTCTTTCTTCTTTCTGTCAACATGCGAATATCTCAGACATGGGAACTCCAATAATAACCAACACTGGTCACAGGGACCAGACATGCCACAGAACTTTTGACATTACCCGATTGGTGTCAAAGGTCCCGATAGGGGGGACCCCCCACAGGGGTCAACAACGTTAACATGCAAAAAATCTAGAATTAGTTAAATCCAAAACTAATACTGTCATCTTGTAGGACTTGATCAACACTACAAAAAAGTCAATCATGACTCATCACTTGACCCCATGGTTTAGGGTCAAAGTCCAAATACTTCAAATTACGTTACACTTCAAAATCACTACTCCTCCTACAATTAAGCAACTTGCTCGTGTGAGTCATGCATAACGAATTAGCTTGAGACCTTTATAAAAGTTTCTGGGTCAGAGGTCAATATGGGGTCTACTGGGGTCACAGAGGTCAACATATTACTGTGTGTAAAAATTCAAAATAAGGACAAAATAGGAAAATCTGTTTATCCCAACTCCTAGGACTTGATGAGACCTCAATAAAATCAATCATGAATTCATCACTTGACCCATGCGTTAGGGGTCAAAGGTCAAAATACTTAAATACGTTTCACTTGAATCAACTACTCCTCCTCAGATAGAGAACAGTGAGCGTGTCGAGTCATGCCTAATGAAATTAGCCTTGAGCCCCTTTACACAAGTTAGTGGGCAAGAGTCAATATGGGGTATCTTGGGTCACAGCAGGTCCAACATATTTTACTGTGTGTGAGAATTTAAAACAAGTCAATAGAAAATCTTTTTATCCCACACCGTATACTATGATGAGAGTCTATAAAAGTCCTCATACCCCATCTACATACCCATGTTTTTAGGGTCATAAGGTCAACAAAACATCAATTACGTTAATACTTCAATCACTACTCCTTTTACAGATTACATAGTAGATCACGTGACTCGTGTTTGTGATGCAGCTTGACATCCCCACAAAAGTTACTTAATGACATTTTGATCACAGGTCTTTGGGGGTCACAGGAGTCCCAAAGACCTGATTTTCACTAAAATGCTTCTTCTACACGTTCCGGTCTGAGTACTCGCGACTGTGTTCAGATCTTAGATCCGATCAGTCAAATTTTTGGTCGCAATTCCTATGACAATGGGTCACTTTTTTCAGATTTCGGTAAAATCACAATTAAAATTGGTGATTTTTTCTAGATTTCGACAATTATAATGAAATGTGATGGGCCGATTTTGCGTAATATTATATGACAATTGTGCGAAATTTTCAAAAAGCAAACTATAGAACTGGTGTCAAACATTTTGGAACCAACTATATAATGGTTCCTATTTTTTGTACAATTGGTCACTATAAACCATGGGTCGATTTTTTTTACCCTGCCGACTGCACACTTTTACCCAATTTTTGGGTCGAGGACCCCCCCCCCCCCCGGGGCCACTGCAGAAACATAATTATGTTCACGAAAACAGACACTACTAGTTAATCCTACTCCCGCACGACGCCGGCTTGACACGTCTCCGTTATGGTCCTATTTTCCATATCACCGACACAGACTACTATCTTGTATTAGAATGTGTCCCGCTTTGGCGCTGACGTTTAAGCTGTCTGTCCCATCACTACCATTTACATGGAGACTTTCTAGCCCCTACGCGCCCCCCACTGCCCAGAATGTTCTTCGATTTGGTCGGTCGCTAGAGGGCGCGAGACTTGGTCTTCGGACTAGACAAGTGCGGCGCTGTTACTCATCTATATATGTAAGAGAAACGGAAAGCGAGTGAAATTTCACCCCCAAAAGAGTGAACTCTTGTAAAACCACTCCAATGAGTGGTTTGACTTAAAAACGTGAAATTTTCCACTCAAAAGAGTGGATTTCCACTCTTTTCGTGTTGTCCTTCGTTACACTCCTCAAAGTGTTTCCTTCGTTTAAATGAGTGGAAAACCACTCTTTTTGAGTGATTTTCACTTTTTGAGTGGAATTTGGGTTTTTTAAGTTAAACCACTCATTTTGGCGGGTTTACAAGCTTTCTCTCTTTTTGAGAGTGAAAGTTTCACTCCGTTTCATTTAGAGAGTAACCTACAAATATTAGAGAGAGTGTACTACCCAGGCGTACAAACATTATCGGGGATGCACCCATTTAATCATACAGCTTGATTCAATGACTGGACCCATAAAAAATCGAGCGATATCCATTCCGTGTTGGGCGTGAGACCTAAAACGTGAATCGTAGTAGCCCGTATATACTCCTGTCATAACATTTTTTGCTCATAACATCCAACAACAAAACAGACGCTGTGTCACCCCAAAGGTAAATTAACTTGCCCGCCTAATTAATGTATATTATGTTCACAGATGACGCTATATGATCAATAAAAGATGTTCCACACCAGATATACAATCTCACACTTAAATTAATTTTTAATTCAATCTTTTGGTAGTTTTCAAAGAGCCACAATCACTTGTTTTCACCAGCATCTAGTTATTTCTAATTTGGTATTTATTATTCCTATTTAAACCCCCATTTGCAACTTAATTTTTATGAGCTCAATTGACTAATGTGCACACTGGAACCATGGCATTTATATGGCAAATAGTTCACGCAAAAAGTTCTGAGAAAAGTTCCGGAGAAAGTCGGAGCCCAGGTGTAACTATCTCGACGAAGTTCTGCAAATATCATTAGCGAAGTACAACGTACCTTGCTCAGATGCTTTTTTTTACCTACCTTGAAGCGTGGATTATACCCTTGGTCAATGTGTAAAAGAGTAATGATGAAGTTCCTTTCACTTGGATTTCTTGAATGTTACCCCACCAACCCCCTCCCGTCACAGGAAGTGGTCGCAAATCAACTTGGAGCAACAACCTCCAACTTAAATGGCGGCTACAGATAAACATCACCCTAAATCGTTTCAAGTGTCAGTTGAATGCTGTGAAGAAAGTTACTTTTGAAACAATCCCATTCACTAAATCTGGACCTTAGTTCCCGTTACACGGATTTTGGCATCCTTGCCTTGTCAGCCTTCATCTTATTTCTGATCAAACAAGTCTCTTCCTCTCCGCTTGCATTGATGCTGGAAGGGGTGCAACGATAACTTGCTTATTTCCAGTGGCAGGAATTTTGGCTCGAACTCACAGCATTCGTACTATGCGCATCTCGCAATTTTAACAAATTTAGACGATTACAGGCCTAGGTTTGCGGCTTTTAGTTGGTAACCGATGACGTTGATAATTGTATCATTAGGGTAGGATTTTTTAGTCCGACTTAACAGGTTACGGTAGGATTTCTTTCATTGTCTTCAATAGGTTGTTTTTTTCTGTGGTATGGTAATGAAGATTAAGTTGGGCTTTCTGCTATACAGTTCCGCTTCTAGTTGTTCTATTCGCCCTCTATTTTAAGGCAGTAAAAAGTCAGTTTTCTTCCTCAGTTGGTAACGCATGTTCGTTTTTCATGTGATATTTCCCTCATCTAAGTACTTCATATTACGCTCATTTCTTCCACGTCGTCTTGATGGTTTTATTTCCCTCCTCCTTCTTCAAGCGACATCATGTTGAGTGGGTTAGAGGAGCTCACATTCTTGATTTCTATCTGTATCAAGTTTGATTAAAGACGTGTAATGTTTGAAGTCCCTGGTGCATTCATATTGACATACCGGCACCTGTACCGTGTTGTGGTAAATCAGTAGCAGCGATAAAACATGTTTGAAGTTAACGGTACTGTGAAGTATCAATGAGCGTGCTATTATACCACGTGACTATTCAGTTCGACTGCATGGCGCGAACTAACTTCAAAGTAGAGACCAAACCGGTAATACTGACAATTTCCTTTCCTCCTCCAAGAGCTAATTCAAGAGCAAATTGAGTAGCAAAGGTGTGTTGACCATTAATTACAGTCAATAGGTTGAGATAGGAGACAATATTTGGTCGAAATCGGGTATTTCTCCCACTCACGCTACAAACAAACACGTCCTCACTGTGGGTGGCAAGCCAGAATCAACTTGAGACCCTTTACAAAAGTCATGGGTCAAGAGGTCAATATGATGTCATCTGAGGTCCAGGGGTCAAACATATTTACTGTGTGTAAAATTTAAAATTAGGTCAAATAAAAATCTTTTAGCCCATCTTGTAGCACTTGATGAGAAGGCAATAAAAGTCAATCATTAACAACTTTTCATCACTTGACCCATGTTTTAGGGTCAGTCAAAATATTCAAATTAAGTTACATTTCAATCACCACTTCTCCTACAGATTTAACATGATTTCGTGTGAACTTATGCATTGACTTGAGGACTTTACAAAGTAATGGTAGGGAGGTCAATCTGGGGTCATCTAGGGTTATTCTGCCCCTCCTAACTTACACGTGCTCTTGCAAAGAGCACTAAGTCTAGTCTTCTTTAAGGTTATGCGGTATTGCCTAACTTACTTTGTTCTTACCGTTTTCATTTTCTTCTCTTCTGAACACTACCAATTTGCTTCTTATTCCACATACTTGATCGGATACAAACCACATTAGGTCACAAGCATGGTTTGTTGAACGGGTCAAAAGTTATGCTTTGGTTTGGGGTCAAAGGTCACGTAGGGTCACAGGGGTCCAAAGTTCATTTACTGTGTGTACAATTAAAACCGGTCAATATGAAAATCTGTTTTAGCCCCTCTCATAGGACTTGATGAGAGGTCAATAAAAGTCAATTATGACTTCATGCATTTGACCCCTGGTTTAGAGGTCAAAGGTCAAAATCCTTCAACTTAACGTTACACCTCAAATCACTACTCCTCCTACAGATTAAAGCAACCCTGATCGGGTGAGTTTATGCATATAATTGCTGAGCCCCTTTCACACATGTATTGGGTCAAAAGGTCAATATGGGGTCTGAGGTCCCAGGGGTCAACCATATTTACTGTGTGTAAAAGTCAAATTAGGTCACATAAAAATCTGTGTTCGCCCATCTCATAGTACTTAATGATAGGTCAATAAAAGTCAATTATGACTCGATCGCTTGACCCATGGGTTTAGGGGTCAAAGGCAAATCTTATTCAATTTATGTTACATTCAGTATCACCACTCTTACAGATGCATCATGATTGTGTGACTTATTTATTATGCATTAATTTACTTGAGGAAATTTACAAAAGAAATGGGTAAGAGGTCATCTGGGGTCATCTGTGATTCTTCCCCGCCCAACTTATACGTGCTCTTGCAAAGAGCCCCAAGTCTAGTTTTCTTTCTTTCTTTCTTGCGTCAACATGCTTATATCTCCGACATGGAACCCCCAAAATAACCAAAACTGGTCACACGGACAAGTACATGCACAGAAACTTTTTGACATGACTCCGATTGGTGTCAAGGTCACGATAGGGTCACAGGGGTTAACAACGTTAACCATGCAAAAAATCTAGAATTACTTAAATCCCAAAACTAAACTGTCATCTTGTAGGAACTTTGCTCAACCTACCAAAAAGTCATCTACTTCTCATTTGACCCATGGGTTAGGGGTAAAGGTCAAAATACTTCAAAATGTTTTTTACGTTACACTTCAATCACTACTCTCTACAGATTAAGCAACTTGTCGTGGAGGTCATGCATATGAATTAGCTTGAGCCCCTTAAAAAGTTATGGGTCAGAGGTCATTGGGGTCATCTGAGGTCAAAAGAGGTCAAACATATTTACGTGTGTAAAATTCAAAAATAAGGGCAAATAGAAAATCTGTTTATCCCATTCATAGACTTGATGAGACGTCAATAAAAGTCAATCATGACTTCTCACTTGAACCATGGTTTAGGGGTCAAAAGGTCAAAATACTTCAAATTAAGTTACATTGAATCCTACTTCTCTACGATTTTCCAGGAACCTGATCGTTGAGTCATGCATATGAATTAAGCATTGAGCCCCTTTACAAAGTTAGGGTCAAGAGGTCAATATGGGGTCATATGGGGTCACAGAGGTCAACATATTTAATGGTGTTAAAAGTTAAACAAGGTCAAATTAGAAAATCTTTTTATCCCACCATGTAGTACTTGATGCGAGGTCAATAAAAGTCAATCATGACCCCATCACTTGACCCATGTTTTAGGGGTCAAGGTCAAAATACATCAAATACGTTATATTCAAATCACTACTCTTTTACAGATTACATAGTATGATCACGTGACTCTGTAGGTGATGCCATGCTTGACATCCCCCACAAAAGCTACTTATGACTTTTGATCAAAGGTCATTTGGGGTCACAGGAGTCCAAGACCTGATTTTCACTAAAAATGCTATTCTACAAGTTCCGGTCTGAGTACTCTAGACTGTGTTCAGATCTGTAGACAGATGTAGTTCAAGTTTTGTCGCAATATCCTATGAAAAGGGTCACTTTTTCAGATTTTCGTAAAATCACAATGAAAATTGGTGATTTTTTAGATTTTCGGAAAAATTATATGAAAATGGGCGATTTTGCTAAGTTACTATGAAAATGGTGCGAAAATTTCAAAAGCCAACATAGAAATGGGTCAATATTTTGGAACCAATATATAAAGGGGTCCTATTTTGTACCAATTTGGCACTATTAAACATGGGTCGTTTTTTTTACCGGCGGAGCACACTTGTACCCAATTGTGGGTCGAGGACCCCCCCCCCCCCGGGGCCACTGCAGAAAACAGAAGTTGTTAGTCACGAAAACAAGAAAACATACTAATTAATCCGCACGCCTGCTTGAAACGTCTCTTATGTCTATTTTTAATCATCACCGACACATAACTACTAGCTGGGATTGGAATGTGTTCTCCCTTTGGAGTGACGTTAAGTGTCGGTCCCATCACTACCATGTACATGGAGACTTATAGCCACCTCGCGCGCCCCACGCCAAGATGTGCCGATGGGTAGGTCGCTAGAGGGCGCGAGAGTGGTCTCGAACGGACAAGGCAGGCCTGGTACTCTCTATATGTAAGACGAGTGAAAAATTTCAGCCCCCCAAAAGAGTGGAACTCTTGTAAACCACTCCAAAAGAGTGGTTTGTACTTAAAAAAGTGAATTTCCACTCAAAAAGAGTGGATTTCCACTCGTTTTCGTGTGTCCTTCGTTTAACTCATAAAAGGTGTTGTCCTTTCGTTTAAACTAGTGGAAAACCACTCTTGTTGGAGTGATTGTCACTTTTGAGTGGAAATTTGGGCTTTTTAAGTTTAAACCACTAATTTTGGAGTGGGTTACAAGCATTTCACTCTTTTTGAGAGTGAAAATTTCACTCTCGTTTACCTTTAGAGGTAAATACAAATATTAGAGAGCAGTGTGCCTAACCCAGGCTGTACAAACCATTAAAGGGGATGACCGATTTACTACCAAGCTTGATTCAATGGACTGACCCATAAAAACTCGAGCCGATATTCCATTCCGTGTTGGCGTGAGAACCTAAAACGTGATCGTGTAAGCCCCGTAGAGTACTCTGTCATAACATTTGTGACCACCCATTACAAAAACCCCGGAACAAGTCGCAGTGACCTATTCCTCATTTGATCAAAGCCAGTAAGAAATAGCCAAATCCCCAATTCATTAATCTTTAACAATAAAAGAATATGACTAGTTTGCCTTTATATAGACAAATCCACTAACCAAATTCACCAAACCAAAGCAGCCGACAACTGTCCAACATAAAACACATGCCATGTTAGCATTCCAGTCTTTTGTTGATTAAAGTAAAGAATACCTCCAGACATGCAAAAGAAATGTGGGATACAGCTAGGTGGGATAGTCTTATATAAAAGGCAGCTAAAGTCACACTTGCTTTATTGTAAAAGATGAATGACACTGGGGATTAGGATATTCTGACTGGCTCTGAATCAAATGGCGGAAGTTAATCACTGCAACTGTTCCTGGGTTGAATGGTGGGCACATTTTTGCTCTAACATCCAAAACAAACAGACGCTGGGTCACCACCAAAGGTAAAATCAACGGCCTAATTATGTTAATAGTATGTTCAGATGAAGCTTTATGATCAATAAGAGATGTCCACAACCAGATATACAATATCAACTTAAAATAATTTTATTCATATTTTGTAGTTTAAAAGCCAAAATACATTGTTTCACAGCAATCTAGGTATTTACTAAATTTGGTATTGTAGATATTCTATGAAACCCAGTGCAACTTAATTTTTATGAGCTCAACTTGGACTAAGTGTGCACACCAACCATGGCTTTTATGATGGAAAATTTCCAACGCAAAAGTTCGGAGACAAGTTCGGAGAAAGTTCGGAGACCAGGAGTAACCCATCTCGACGAAGTTCTGCAAAATTCATTAGCGAAGTACAAACGTACCTGCTCTGTGCTCTTGTTACCTATTGAAGCGTGGATTATACCCTTGGTCAATGTGTAAAAGTATGATGAAGTCATTCAGCTTGGATTCTTGAATGTTACCCCCGGACAGGAGTGTCGCAAAATCAAACTGGCGTAGAACAAAATCCAACTTAAATGGCGGCTACACGATCAAAACATACCCAGAACACCCCAATAAATCTGTAGTCCAAAAATTACTATATAGGAAGCTTCACTAATTCACAAAGTGGGAACTAGTAGTATTCACTGATACTAAACTGCTGGCCAAAAAAGTTGTTTACAGAATTATTTAATTAATTTTTTTTTTGTTCCATTAAAACAAATCCAAATATATGCCATCACTTTGTTTATGCCACAAGCTACTTGTGTTGTATCTTGCTTCTTTAAAAAGGTTATAGGCCTTCATTATGGCAACGTTCTAAATAAATTACAAATTAACCTTAATATATTACAAGACTATTTTGAATAATTACAAAATTGTTTCAAAACTTCTATAGATCAAAATATTAAACCCAAATTGTTATTGAGCTGCCAAAATCACCAAACGAAATTAATATTTGAACTTTCTGTTGACGTTCAAATTAGCACAAAACTCTAGAATTAGCAATTAAAATGCCAAATCATTTACTAAATGTAGCACATGGCTATGAATGTCTTTAAATTATACTTGTAAATTATGTTGTCCACCCAGGAATTCCTAAACCGCCAAAATATTATGAAAACTCCAAACTTGCCCACGCAGTTTTGAAATGACAAGTTTAAGTTTACGGCCAAAAAAGTATCCAATTTTATCGTTTAAAATGATATTTCACGAGATATTGATATGGACTTCAAACTTATGTTGAATTGCCAAAATTATAGCCTGACTTGCAGAATGGGTGGTGGCGGCTTCCATTGTCACATCCAGCACAGGTGTTGCCGAGCAGACGCGTCGCAAAATTTGATCTGTACCCCCAGTAAAAGGTGTGCACTGGCCTGGTCGTTTTTAGGACCTAAAACTATAGGCTTTACTTTCCCTGTGTAAACTAGTTGCATACCTATTGGCACTTGAGTGTATGCACAATTAAATTGGTACTGAAATAAACCATAGCAAAATACCGGAGCACGTCTTTTCCCAACACCACCCTTGATGTGTCAAGATTGCAAGTGCTTTATCTAGAACAAGCACAGCCTTGCCCAGTGTATAGCCCTTTGTGTGATAGAGATTAGCCAGATGTGCAAGCATGGGTAAACATTACTGTCCATAACCACTGACATGGAATAGGTTCTCCGGACC